>CM076574.1:751656271-751871764 GCA_034641835.2 Pinus albicaulis | reverse complement strand
TGTTTATTCTGTTGCGTTCCTGCATAAATCCGGATCACCAATATAACATGGTTCGCCTATGGGAGGCATGAGAGAGGGAGAGAGATGTGTACCCTCGCCCTATTATAGCAGCCACCCAGGGGCTCCTAAGGCAGTTAGGCCTCCTTAAGTTCTATGAGGAGGCTACTTCCCTAAAGGGCCATGGTGTGTTTTTGAGATATCTTATCTACAGGTGGAATTCCCACCTAGAGGCTTTCCGGGTTAGTCCTAACCAGTGGTACACGCCCACTTAGGAGGAAATATATTTCATTACAGGGCTATCGAGGAGAGGGGTGAATTTTCCCTCGTTCCTAGAGGTTTCAATTGGCTATGCAGCAGGGAGTCAATTGGTGTACTCCCAGAGATACATTAGCGCAGATATACTGTCTCCTTCATATTTTCAGGTCTCTAGAGGTCAGTTACGTATTGGTGCATTTGCTAGTGAGGAGGTGAGGTGCCTCTCATTCTTGATTTTGACCATTTCACACAACACCAGTGACAGGCAACACATTAGCTACTCACTTCTATATTATGTTGATTCTTTAGTAAAAGAGCCACGACTTGTCAGGTGGTCTGCCATTTTTTTGCGGTAGTTTTTTATAGCCTTAGATAGATTTCATGCTCATGCACAAGGGAGGGTCAACTTACCTTTTGCTTCAGATATTTTTTGTTTATTTTTTGAGATGTTTCCAGAGATGGGGCCTACTTTTGTTCCGCAGCCTCGTAGGCAGATGTTCGAGGCACGAATGCACATATGGGGGCAGATGATGCCCAAGAGGGGCGAGACAGTGTTTCCAGCGAGGATATCGCATGATGCATTGGACTTGCTAGCCAGTGTTGACGAGCATCCCTTCTTTATGGTCCCCTGTCGTTATGCTAGTTTGGATTGGCGAGGGTGTGCCAACATCCTCTTCACAGATGATGAGACGTCGGATGATAGAGGTAATATTACTATTTTATTTAAATTTATTCTAACATGTTCTTTAACTTGTTTTTATTAAATTTTGTAATGAAATTGTCTAATTATTGTTGTGTACTTGTATATATTTTGTAGACATTGGGTCTTTTAATGGTGAGGACATGCCAGCACCACCACATGATCCAGGTGTGGATCCTGATGATGATCAGAGTATGCCATATGTCGAGGATCATCAGGAGGTTAGTGCAGAGAGACCTGCTCTTGCTAGTGCACCGGTACCACCTTTTTCTAGGCACGGGAGGCTTGATAACAGATACAGGATGGAGTTGGGCGACCAATTCACTGCATTTATTGTTGAGGCGAGCATGAGGCCCACTATTATGAGAGACATACAGGCCGATGGTAGGTTGTTACATATGTGGAGAGGCGTGCCGCGTGACATGTACAGCCTGATGTGGCATGTCGTAGGAGCTATGACCTTAGATACGCGGTTGAGGAGGACTGTTGCAACGGTTATAGGCATGGTCGAGATGCAGAACGTGATCGACAGTCCACGAGCAACGACACATCGTCTAATGATCGTTCACCTCGCACTGTGCCAGATGAGAAGCCTCCACTAGCATCGAGCAACAGCCATCATGGAGAGCAAGCTGGACCGTCAGCCACATCCAGTCAGCAACCTACAACATCCAGCAGTACTCATGATCATGAGCAGGCTGGACCATCGACCATGTCGAGTCATCACGATGAGCAACCAACAGTTGATCCAGATCAGTAGGCATGTGATGATCAACATGTATCTGAGCTTGTCGAGGCCGCACCATTGACTGAGCAGGCCTTGAATAGTACTACTATTGATGATGTACCACCAGCTGATCCATGACATTTATATTACAGTTTTATATTTTTGACATTATTTAGTTATATATATATATATATAGTCCATGTATTTTATGTTCATGTTGCAGTTGTACTTAATTTACATGTTGGTGATCATCATGATGTGTATATTGTTAGGTAATGTTAGATATGTTCATTTAATGTGCAGCTTGCAGATAGATGTTTATGTGATAGCAATTATTTCACATGGGATGTCTATTCGATGTTTGTGTTGTGATGATGTTATATAATGTTAATTGTGTTTTGTTAGATGATCATGATCACGATGATGTTAGCGAATTTGAATGTGTTTTTTAGTCAAATATGATGTTTGTACGATGGTTCTCATGAACGTGATGTGTATTAATTAATTTAATATTAAATGATCATGATATTGTAAAATTGTAATATTTGTAATTCTAATTGTATGTAAAATTCTAAAATTGTAATTGTAGTTGTATTAATTGAAATTTTAATTGTAATTGTATGTAAAATATTTGTAAAATTTTAATTGTAATTGTCATATTTACTTTATTGTGAAATGATTGTAATTGTAATTTTAATTGTAGTTGTAATAACGTAAAATTGTAAAATTGTAAAATTGTAATTGTAATTGTAATTGTAATTGTATGTAAAATTCTAAATTTGTAATTGTATTGGTATATATGTAAATTTGTAAAATTGTAATTATAATTGTAAATTTTAAATTTGTAAAATTGTAATTGTATATACGTAAAATTCTAAAATTGTAATTGTACGCGAAATTGTAAAATTGTAATTGTAATTCTAATTTTATGTAAAATATTTGTAAAATTTTAATTGTATTACCGTGAATTGATTGTAATTGTAATTGTAATTGTATGTAAAATTTTAAAATTGTAATTGTAATTGTATGTGAAATTGTAAAATTCTATTGTAATTCTAATTGTAATTGATGTGAAAATTTTAATTGTATTAATGTGAAATGATTTTATTAAAATTTTAAAATTTGTAAATCTGTAAAATTTAAAATAATTGTAAAATAATAAATCTAGAATAATATGAATTATTGTAACATAATAAAGTTTAGAAAATAATGCAAATAAATTCATGTACTTTAGAATTATCATTATTTTACTATGATCTTACATACAAAAAAAAGGAACTTTATACAGTACGCCATTGTTTCTGAGATCAACATAATTGCAAATTATCAAGTGAAATATTGATTTTAACATTAACACAATGCAAATTACCAATTAATTCAAAATACATATTATATTGTTTTGAAAAACCCATCTTAAAAAGTATAAATATTGCTGAAATAACACATGTACCATATCACTCTCGGTTCTCATGATCACCTCGTTATCTTCCAGCTCACATGGCATGATAACACTATTGTTCTCAAAAATATGTTTTGATCTAGGGTCATGTCTCAATACGAACCACCAATCCCTATCCAACACATCTAGGTAAAAAAACACCTAGTTGCAGTGTTTGGGGAAAACATAGGGCTCTTTAGCTTCATCCCACATCTTTCCAGAGTTGCAACATATTAGCCTACTATCGCGATCTTCCTTTACATTATTCCGATCAAAGGTGTCCCACCACTTGCACCTAAAAATAACACATTGGAAAGAAGAGAAATCCACTTCAATGATCCCTTATAACTTTCCGACGTAACTTAACGTCCCTCATACTAGGTTTTGATCATGGTGGCTATATTGACTAGATTGATCTAACTCGACTTCCACTCCACAGTCTTGTGTGATGTTTCCAGCATCGACATTTTCTGTGCGAAAATGGTGTC
Organism: Pinus albicaulis; assembly: GCA_034641835.2. NCBI lineage: Eukaryota > Viridiplantae > Streptophyta > Pinopsida > Pinales > Pinaceae > Pinus > Pinus albicaulis. The sequence continues at coordinate 751,868,156 of CM076574.1, read as the reverse complement.
CATATGCCCACATAGATGGGAACAAATGCACCTATGATAAAAGAGTTAAAAAATTCATAGTGTCATGTGTCTTATAATAACCCAATAGTTAAAATATGAAATATAAGTGGCTTATAAGTTTCAAATTTACATATAAATTAAATAGATTGTTACCGAGTTGCTGCACCCAATCCCTACGTTTAGCGCATCCTCTTCAGCACACGGGTAATGACCAGTTGCATCGTATTTCTCTCTGACTTGGTCAACAACCCAACTGTTGGGGCATATTTTTGGCATATTTTCTTTTAAATGATCGGGATAAGGCACACTTCTACCATTCAACCATCTGAATTCTTTCCTGTCACTATCCCATTTCATCCTCTTTTGTTCGTACAATGCGACCCACGGTTGTGTTGCTTCAGAATTGTAAAGAACGAATTTATTGATTGCTTCAATTTCTGCATTCACTGATGAAATCAAACCGAAATTATATAGTACTTAGAGATCAAAATATACATTATATCGAAGTTCAACATGAATATTTACTCTGTGTAAATTTGAAAAATTATAAGTCGCTTACTCTTTATCAAGTGCTTTTTTCCACTCGTTTGGAGCAACTCCCCTTCTCTTTTGTCTTCATCCCTTTCATCTTCCTAAATCACCGCACCTGGTCTTTTGTCGATCTGCTTGATGTACTCATTGATATAATATAAAGACTCATACGATATGTACCCCTTTGCCATAGACCCCTCGGGTTTTGCCCTTTGTCGAACAAAACCTTTCAATTTTTTCATGTACCTCTCTAAGAAGAACATCCAACGACAAGAAACTACCCCAACTAATTCAACCTCATCTACTAGGTGGATTAGAAGATGAAATTGTAAGTCCATGAAACTCGTCATTAGCTCCTTCTCAAACATACAAAAAATCTCAACTATCTCTTGACGCCACTGTGGAATGCTAGCCAAATGAATCTCCTTTGACGTGATCCAACGTAGAAATGCAGAGAATTTAGATATGGCACGTCCTAGGTATTGAGGGAATTCATGTTTCACACACCCACGCACAAACAAAGGATAATGCCACTGCAAAGTTATAAACACGTGCAATAATATACAAAATTAGTTATGTTTTATGATCCCCACATGGGATAAAATTTATTAATATAAAAAATAATAAAATCATGATTTTGACATTATATGTACCCTTAGAAGATTCAAATGGTCATGCGATTTCAAACCTGACAAATGGTCATCCACGGTGAAGCAACGCCGTAGTGAATACTCGTATGAAGTTGGCACCCTCACACCCATTATAACTTTCTTTGCCAAAGAAATATCATCTTTTTTTAAAATCCATGGGACATCACCTTCTTTGAAAAACCATGAATTAGAGGGACCAACGCTTGCCACTGATCCCTTACTTTCTAATCTTCATGGCCAATGTTTCTTTTTAGTTTTTGAAGTAATAAGATCTTTCCTAACAACCAATGTGTCACTTTGTTTCGATGATATGTGCCTCCATAAAGAAGATGAAACATTTTTAAATATATGCATGGGATTTAATAAGTGGGTAATATTAAGATGCTCCCAATATGGGAGGTTATAAAAGATAGATTTCCTTTTCATCCCAATGGGCAATTTCTCAACATAGGTGTCGCATAATTCTAGATCATCGAACATAGGCTCCCCATTTGAATCGAAAATTTCTATAAACTCCTTCTCCTTCTCCCTCTCATGTGCTCTAAGCCATTCAACTGGTGTTGTTATTGGAGGCATTTGGGTTCTCTCTCGTTTACCATTGAAAGCATATGCTTCTCTTCTGTCAGGGTGTTCTTCTGGGAGGAATTCCCCGGAGCTTTCAAAGAAGGTCCACAACATTTACATCCAAAATACGCTTTTGTTACAAGACCTCTGAGAATATTGTATACAATTAATATGCATGGCACGTTAAAGAATATCATGAAGATCATAATAATTACAACGAATTAAATAAATAATATGTGAAAGAATATTGTTACGTATATAAACAAATCAATAAATTAAACATGCAATTTACCAGAGAAAAATCCTAAGTCTAGATAATCATGTGTCGTGTAAGCACATATGCCATACAACGCAAAACTCCTCTCTGCTGCGATGGGTCTTGATACATCGTATACATTTATCACATCCCATAATTCCTTTAATTCATCTACTAGTGGTTGTAAGTAGACATCCATATTCTTCACTTGTCTTCTACTAGGGACTATGAGAGCAAACATAAGATGTTCATTCTTCACAGACAACCATGGGGAGATATTGTTATTGATCACTACTACAGGCCAAACATAATAGTTGGTGATCTGGAGGGAATGTGAGTTGACCCCATCCATGGTTATGCTGAGTCGTAGAATTGTACTTCATCCTTGAATTTTTCGGGCCATGTATCCTCTACATGCTTCATGGATATTGAATCAGTTGGGATTCGCATAAATCCCAACTCACTTTTATGTGAGGCATGCCATCCATGCAACATAGCTAATTCTTTGCAACAAAAGAGCCTTTGAATCCTTGGGATTAGAGGCATGTGCCTCAATATCTTAAAAGGAGGACCAGTACGTGATTTACCCTTGTTTTTTTATTTATCATACCTGTCATGCCCACATTTCAGACATATCTCTTTATCTGCATATTCTCCTCTATATAGAATACAATCATTTGGACATGCATGATATGATATGTACTCAACACCCAACATTTTCAACAATTTATTTGCCTCTTCGCAGCTATTGAGCAAGACATTATCACTCGGAAGAACCTTATCTTTGAATAGCCTGTAGTTGGTGATCATGGAAAGATATATTAATAAATGTACATTAATGCCAATATAATTATTAACGTTCATCAAATTTACCATTTGTAATGTTAATTGTACTGTACTGATTATATTTCTCAAATTTATATAGGGGAGGACTTTATGAAAACTTACCTGAAAATTTCCGAGAAACATGCATTTGACAAGCCAAACTTTTCTTTCAAGTTGTACAGTAACATATTTTTCCCAAACTGAGGAGACTTTGACTAACAGCCAGTTCCAAAGAGAGGGGTGGTGGAAGCAAATTTAAGGCTTTCGAAAAAGGTGTCAACGATATGAGCATCATCCCCTAGCTGATCATCATTTTGGAATGCATCTAACAACATTGTCTCCATGGCAGTCGTATCCCTTAAGTAATCATCCATACCAACCTCTATTTGATTACCTCCATTGCCACCTTGTGAACAACTACTATTGTTGTAGTCGTTCCTAATTGGTGAATCTGGATGTATCGGGAATTGAATCGGTGGTTGATTCAACCATTCTTGGTATCGTTCCTCTCCGGATTTTTCTCTTAATTCAGTCTTCTCTCAATTTGACATTGTCGTGGGGTGCAACGGAAGATGGTAGGTAGGTCGCTCATCATCACTAGAATCCTAATAATTTAAAAAAAATATTTGAACATGATTAATACAAAATGTATGATATCAATTAGTAACCACGTTGACAATATGGAATGATTAATTGGTTTGACATTGAAATAATTACATTAATCAATATACCAAACAATTATAATTATTACCATCATTAATGTCCCGGGATTGTGGCTAGAAGATACAATATTGTTACAATTGGCAGGGTGAAGCGACTGTCCATTTTCATCTACCAAATGTGCCTTGCGGTATGCTGCTCCTGAAAAGAGCTTCCGACATTTTGGAGCTAAGGTTTGAATATTTTGTGCATCTGAACTCGATTCTGAATACGTGTGAACCTGCAAATTTGTATATATTATAAATTTAATAAATATTTGCATGATTGACATGGATAAAAAACATAAATTCAATTAGATAATGAAAATATAAATAAAATATGAAGTAAATATTACGTCTCGAGATGGATAGGGAGAACTCCGTGATGGACTTTGAGAAATATTATGGAACGAGCTAGATTTTGAAGCATTGTCTATTCGATATAATTATGATATTTTCTCCCTGCATTTGAGCAAAATCAACAATAAATTTTGTTGCATACACCTAAAATTAATTTCGGTGAATTAAAAATGGACTTCTTGTTATCGGTGCTAATATACAGATCACCGCACCGGTACGTTTTCGTTAATGTGCATCAGTGTCGTGATATAAAATGATGCACCGGTGTGGTGATATTAAGTGATGTACCGGTGACAAATAATCGCAAATAAAAAAAGCGCAACTCTATTTTCTTTAAGTGAAAAAAAAGCGGTAAATTGAAAATGGGCGGCAAATTTTTTTCGAAAATCTAATTTCATAAAACAATTCTTTAAATACTAAACACTTTTCACTAGTTCACTATTTTTGCAAAAAAAATCAGTCAGAGATTTGCAGGAGACATACTTGGAGAAACAGAGCACGAGAGCACTATGGAGCAGCGAAATACGTTTGAACAGAAGTATTCAGACAATTAGAATTCCAAACCTTTGGTGATTCAAACCCTGTAGCATAGAATTTCAAACGATCTCATGATTTAAGTTTATTGTTTTTTTTACTTTTTCTGCAATTTGTTTTACACAGTAAGAAAAAAATTTCAATTTCTTTTTCATTTTCAGAATTAAAATAAATAAATCCATTTTTACCCTAAACCCTACATTCGTTTTGTTTCTACCCTTTCTTCTCCATGTTTATGTGATTTCAGAATTAGGGCTTTTCATTTTAGATTTATAGGGTTTTTGTATTGCTATATATAGGCCTAAGACATCCAACCCACGGGATGACTTGCATAGTCGGATCCCAATCCATATCGGTCCTTGCGTGATATATATATATATATATATATATATATATATATATATATATATATATATATATATATCGGTGCGCCCTGCATAACCTAGTGCACTGGTGCACTGAATTATCCCAGCGCACCGTGAAAGTACTATGATAAAAAAATTAAAAACGATTTTTTTTTTATCAGTGTGCCATATGTAAAATAGAGCACTGGTGCGCTATTTCTTTATGGCGCACCGCGAATGTGCCATTTCGCAAGAAAATGTTTTATTGTGTTAATCGGTGTGCCATGTAACATATAACGCACTGCACCGGGTCTCCTAGTTGACAGAGAGCACCGTATGGTGGTCCTTTGTTTGCGCGAGGCGTTTATGCTACAAAAACTAACACTGGACGATTTTTATTATTTTCTCTGTGTTAATCGGTGCAGTGGTTAAAATGTAACACACCGGTGCTTCTTGTTGACATAAAGCATCGTACGACCTATTATACTGTTTGTGCGGTACGTTTATAAGACACCCACTTACTTAGACGTAGGTCGTCTAACTGAATGGCGCACCGGTTTTTTGAATTTTTTTTTTACTTGAAAAATTGAAAATTTATTTATAAATATATTATTGAATGATACGGTACAGGTTTGAGATTGATAAATAAATGAGTGACAAGAGATCAAGTAACAAAAATATTGATAACACATCAAGAAAAGAAAAAAAGACAAGTTCTTTGTAATTTTCTTACAAAAAAATTATTTTTGAACTATATGTAAGTTTAACTAATATGTATTGTTTACTGTGTATCATCTTTGAGCCACAAAATGATGAAGCTCGATAAGATTATTTCTGATCTAGGACTAGAAGAGTGTAAATCTTGATGGAAAATTTGCAAAAGGATGAATCAAGTGAATGAAAAATACTATTCGATCCAATATGAGTTTTTTTTTTTAAATTTCATTAATAATATACTTAGAATTATTAGATAACTTTGTACCGAAAAATATATTAATTCCTGTTTAGTGTTCTACAAAGACAAAGGGACCAACAACTCGAGAGAAGGAATGTTGTTCTAAGAAAAGAAAAAAAATAGAACATGCAAATGAAAATGAATTGCTCCTTAGCTCATCTGGAGTGGTGTTCGAGGTTAACGAAAGGGGGAAAAACTTTTACAAATGTTTGAGGGATCTAGTGGAACGAATGTATAGACGTTCTTTCCACATACAATACAAAAACCAATCCAATGATTCCAAGAACCATATTTTATGTAAACTACAGGAAGAGATTCCAGAGAATTGGTCAATGAGACATGTCAGACTTTTAATAGCAAAAATGTACAACAACAAAAAGAAGGAATGAAAAAGTAATATTCTTTTAAATGTTTGTCTAGAATTATTTATAAATATCACTTTTGTTATACTTACTTTTCATATATCAATATAAAAATTAAATAATTTATTGTCATGTTACATTTTCAGGAAGATTATGAAAATTTCAAAAGATGAATGAGCTGATATCAGAAATATGCTAGTAGGAATGTCCAAAAAGGTGTACAAGGATATGGTCAAAAAAATGGAAAAAATTGCATTGTGGGAGGAGCCGTCTCAACAACAACGTGCTTCAAATGTAATATGTAATCATTGAATTTTATGATCATTAGGGAAAATAAATAAACAATTTAGCATTAAATATTAATTTTCAAGTATTTTCTTACAGAAAATAAAAGAAAATGGAACCCATTCAACACATAAAATAGGATGACAAGGAAGAAAACGATTGATATCTAAGTTTGTGAGTAATTGTTACTTCCTTATAACAACTTAACTAGATTTCATTTTTGTATTTTTAAGTTGTTTTACAAAAATCATCATTGAATGTCTCCAAAGAGGTGCTAACATACAAAGAAGAACCATCAGACGAATTGATTGACATTGGGTTAAATATGGGTTGTGAGTATATGTTGGCATATCAAAAATTAATTGTGGAATTTGTAAGCATCTATCGATCTTGTTTTACTTAGCTCCATCTATAATTAATAGAACAAAAAAATCTTTTATATTAAATATATGATTTGTTATGGGGTATAAAACTTGTAGGAAACAAAGTATGGAATTGTGCCAACAAACTAAATCTTGAAAGATGGCATACTACATGGTTTTGAAAGAATGTGTATAGTTCATGAGTCAATTGTTGCTATGGTACGTCATTTTTTTTTTTCGATTTACATTGATGTATATTATTTAATATTGCAATTTTCATTATTCTCACCAATGTATATACACTCATTACAATTTATTTTTATGTTTGTAGATGGAAAGTGAAGAAGATCAATAAAACAATCAACACCGTGAACAAAACATTCCTGAAAATAACCCAAGTCATGGAAGTAGCTCTAGCAGTGATAGCAGCTCAAGCGAAGAATGATGATCACTATGTTTGGATATCAAAGCAAGGCGTTGTATTTTATGAAATATTTGTCTGTGAAATCAGACATTTTGTTTAATGTAATGGACATAGTGTCCCAATTGAAAGACAAAGGGATACCAATAACTATCCCATTTTGTATGACAAAGGCTGTCTTCTATATATATATATATATCTATATATAATAAAATATGTTTTAATTTATTCTATTGCGTTCTCCATTGTCGCTATGAAATGTAACACCACTGATTAAATTTATGGATGATTAAATATTATAATGAAGAGATGTGAAATTTGATGATATGATATAACAAATTAATCCAAAAATCACATTCAAATGCACTAATAAAAATTTAATTCATATGAATACTATTAAAAGATATATGTCGTCTTTTGATGAATAATGAATTAAAAAAAATCACAATAATTATGATATGATATAACAAATTAATCCAAACATCACATTCAAATTCATTAATAAAAATTTAATTAATATGAATACTGTTATAATATGTGTCGACTTTTGATGAATAATGAATTTTAAAAAATCACAATAATTGCACTGTCACAGGTCGATGTTTCTAAAAAATACAAAATGAACACCGGTGCGTGTTAGTTACTTTACACCGGTGCGTTTGTATGATATAGCACACCAGTGCGTTTCTACGACCTATATGCACTGCACAAATACCAATACCAATTTTTAATCTCAGTGTGTTTGTGAGATACTGCACACTGGTGCATTTATGTGAGTCTACGCATCGGGGCATTTGTACAACCTATGGGCACCGCACAATACCAATACGAATTACAAAAAATGGTGCGTTTTTCGGATACTGCGCACCAGTGTGTTTCTATAGCTTGATGTACCGGTGCATTTAGATGACCTATGGGCACCGCACAAATCCCAAGACCAATTAGAACGGCCCCGTGCATTATATCACCGACACTGCCCCCATGTGCGGTTTTATACCTTGATGACCCGGTGCATGCACCTTCGACCACCCCGGGCCACCTTCTAGATGACACGAACCGGTGCGTTGATACCTTCATAGCGCACCAATGAAAAAAACATCCATAATAACCTCTGGCTGCCCAGTTTTTTTAGTTGTGTTGAAATTCCGTTAAAAGCTTTACCAAAACCTTCGTAACCATAAATGAATGTTGTAGCAATTTTTTTGACAATTTTAGCCAATTTTATAACACTAAAAACCTCCTTTATAACCTCCGCTAGAGGGTCTATTCCTTATAGTGTTTATACTAAAATAGATAATCTTTATATTCCAATTCATTTAGATACTTTACTGATGAGCCATAGTTTGGCAATGGCATTAGGTTCTTTCCTCTTAAGTTTGTTGGGGAATTATTATAAAATTTAGTTGCAATCTCTTATTATGAGCCCTTTGTGAGTGGGCGTATCTATCATATCTCCGCTAGAGATAAGTTACAACCATTCTAAACATTATATATTTCTACGTACATTGTGATTTTTTTTATATTGTTGATTCCTAATAGAATTTGGTTTTCATTACAATACTTTGTATTTTATATTATATTTTATCTTCTTTATGAAATATTTCATGTTCTTTCCTTTCATTTTCAATCCAGTCTAGATTTATGATTTTGAGGGTAATATACTCTATTATTTTCTTTGTGTGTCTTCCAAGAAGTTTGGGCACATGGAATTAGGAATTTATCTAATAAAGTCTAGTGAAAAACTTCATCAACGATACCCAAACATCCTTCCATGGTGGTAAAAAAAAAGAAAGAAAAATAAGTAGAAGCTCCTATTAAGTTTTGATGATAGAGGAACAAAATGATGGGTCATTTTAATTGGACCCTTTGGTGACTCATAATGATGGAGGTACCTTCAATCAGTATTCAATTCGAAGGAAAAACACCCTTTAAGGGACTAATTGATTTTGATATCCCTCTTTTTGAAGAATACATAGTATCATAATCTTTTAAGAGATGGTTAAATATTTTAGAGGGTTATTTCCCTATTCACAATTGTTCCAATAGTGAGAAGATTAAATTCACACTCCTAAAGCCCCCTCCCCATGTCAAATATTGGTGGGATACTAACCATGTGCAACATGCCATAGTTTATTTTGAAATGTTCGTGCAAAATTCAGCTGGGAAAGTTTTGTTGATTCCCTTGACGATAAGTATTTACGTATTAGAAACTATAAATACCAATGCACGAGATAAACAATCTTGCATACCATACAATGCTAGGTACCAATGACTATGGGCATCACTTGGTCCTCAAAACCACAAAGGCATAAATACATTTAAGAGGAAATGGAATTTATGATCCTTTCTTCATTAGGAGAAACTTAGTGTTATATTTTCAATATTAAGGAGAATATTTTTCATAAGGGTGAGAAAGAAATTAGAGATATAAATCCAGCACAATGAAAAAAGGATAAATTTTCTCCTAACTCTCATAACAAAGGACAAAGCAAAGGATGACCAACCTTTAAAAAAATTAGTCCAAGTGACATGCAAAGAAAAGGAACTTGTTGAAAATGCAGCAAGATGATGGAGCTTAGTGAAATGAAGTTGCCTTCACTAAGTGGGCCCGCAGGCAAATTCTGGCGCAAAGTCTATTTTAGACATATGGAGCATGGTCCAGGGGTTGCAGTATGTTATTCTTGGAGTATTGGTCATGTTGGTAAAAATATATGAACCTCTATTTTTTGACCTATAGGTCGAAGTCTATATTTAGACTGCCTATCCTAAAAATAGGGAAGTCAAATATTATTTACCCTTAATAATATTTGGACTATAAACTTCAGTTTACTCTCTTGGAGCACTTCAGTTCGAGCCTTGGAAGTGGCTTATGCATCTGACAGAGGAATTACGCTATTCCCAAGGGTTTGATGGCATCATGCATGGTTGACTTCAGTTAGGACTTCAGTGGCAGAAGTTTGGTGGAGTTAATGAGACGGCTAGTGGAGTTGTGTTCTGTTTATTTTAGTTGAACTAGTTGAGATTAGTTTAACTAGCTAATCAATTAGTTATGAGTGGAGTGAATTAAATGTTATTTAATTCATTAATTAGTAACTCATTATTCAACTCAAGAACACATCAGTTCACTACAGTGCATGATCAGTTCAGTGGAGACCAGTGAAAGAGGTAGATGAAAGGGTGGAGTTAGCTATCAGTGGCGACATCAGTTGTGCATGAGATTTGCACCACACTTGGAGGATTTGTCCATGAAAATTGCGCAGTCAAGCCAAGGAGATTCGAATCTTGGATCTCTATATAGACAGGCCATGATTGCGCAATAGAGGCAAGGCAATTAGCGGTGAGTTTTGAACCAGTAACCTGTTCAAAACTGAGCTAGATTGTGGGTAACTGTATGAGAAAGTACTGAGTACATGTGAGGAGTATTGTACTGAGTTTGTTACTTGATTTATCCATTATAATATACACAATAGCTGTGGGGTTTTCAGCTATAAGCTTTCCCCATACATACTGTGTTAATGTGTATGATGATTTGATGTGTTATCGCTTGATTTTATTTCCGCATGTTTGATGATCCGAGTGGAAGAGATTATGTGTTGCATATAAATTCGAATTGTATGTGATCAGGATAGTCTCGGTGGATAATTAATCATTATTCAGCAAATTTCTACATGGTATCGGAGCTATTGAAGCAGAGATTGATCATCACGGTGATTACAAACTTATTTCGGTAGACAGAGTCTGCATGCGGGCCAGGTAGCCTCCGGATTCATCTTTCTTCGGAAAGTGAAAGGTCTGGTAAATGCCCCTTGCAGTCAATCTCTGTGCTAGAAATAATTTGTTCTCACAGATCTAGAGCGGTTGAGCTTTGAAGTGGAATTCAAAATTTTGCAGCAGTTTTGTTTTCTTGGTGCCGGTGTTGAAAATGTCTTTCAACGGTTTGCGACTCAAATATGCTCTTGAAGGCAGTTCGAATTATGTTGCATGGAAGGATCGCATGGAGGCAGTATTAGAAGATAATGGTCTGAAGTAGTTCGTAGATACGGATGTCCAAAAGCCCACTGATCCTGCTGAAGTCTAAGCATGGCAAAAGAAGATGGCGAAATGTCGAAGGATCCTGTTGGAGGGCGTCAAGGATCATATTGTATCCAGCATGCATGGAAAGGCTTCTCCATATTTAATGTGGAAAGCTTTGACGGATCTATTCCAGAGTAAGAGCGACCAAAGGAAGCTGGCGCTCAAAGATAAGCTCGGGAACATCAAGATGGAGAAGGGCGACAGTATCGCCAAATACCTCACGAAGTTCACTCAATGCAGAGATGAGCTGGGAAGTGTGGGGGTGATTGTCGAAGACGAGGACATGGTCGACCTGGCTCTCCTTGGTCTTCCGAAGGCTTGGCACTCATATCAAGATAGTGTCAATGGTCGGGAGAAGCTACCGAGATGGGAGCGCCTTTGGGCGGATCTCATGCAGGAGGAGATAAGGAGGACTACTCGAGATGGATCTTCATCAAAGGGAGCTGATGAAGAAAACTGCGCTTTGATGTCCAAAGCTAAGAAAGGGAAGGGTAAGAAAACCTCTCATTCTGGAGCTAAGGGCAAGAAGTAGGATATGGCGAAAGTGAAGTGTTTTCACTACCATGATCACGGACATTATGCTACCAATTGTCCAAAGAAGAAGAAGAACAAGCAAGCGGGAAGATCTGCAGATGGAGAAGCTTTGGCTTCACAGTTTGAGCTTGAATTTTCACTGATCGCATGCTTGGTTTCAAGTGTGATGGGATCGATGTGGTTCTTGGACAGCGGTGCGTCATTTCATATGACGGGAGATCGGGAGTTGTTCTCAGATCTGGAGGACAAAGATTTGGGTGTGCACATCGAGATGGGCGATGATGATAGATACAGTGCGACTGGTATCGGTACCATATCCTTTCAGAGGGAGTCTGGTAAACCCTTTGTATTGAAGGATGTCATGCATGTACCTGGATTGAAGAAGAACTTGATCTCTGTGGCGATGTTGGAGGATAAGGGGTATGATGTGGTCTTCGGCGAAGGAAAAGCCTTCCTGCGCAGTAAGACTACTGGAGAGACCCGGAAGATAGGGGTTCGAACTCAGAACCTTTATCAGTTGCAGGTAGATGACTGCGCAGCTATGGCATGCAAGGCTGGAGATGTGGTGAGCCGGGATGATGAGGGCGAACTATGGCACAGGAGATTGGGCCATCTACACCATGGAGCTTTGAAGATTCTGCAGCAGATTTCTACTGGACTTCCTAAGGGCACTCTTGCGCAGTCAGATCAGTGCAAGGGGTGTACTTTAGGGAAGTATGTGAAAGCCACCTTCCACGAGAAGGATAGTCGCGCCACGACGATCCTTGAGAGAGTTCACACAGACGTGTGTGGTCCTTTCTCAGTTGCTTCGACAGCAAAGCACAAGTATTATGTGATCTTTTTTGATGATTTCTCTCGAAAGTGCTGGATCTTCTTCATGCAGAAGAAGAGCGATACATTCGCAAAGTTCTGTGAGTTTAAAGCACTGGTCGAGAAGGAGTCGGGGAAGAAGGTGATTGCTCTAAGGAGTGATAACGGTGGTGAATTCATCTCGGCTAAATTCAAGGAGTTATGCAGCGCAGAAGGGATTTGGAGAGAGCTCATCGCACCCCATAACCCACAGCAGAACGGGGTGGCTGAGCGGAAGAACAGAACGATCGTGGGTGCTGCACGGGCGATGTTGCATGATCGGGGCCTACCCCTTCACTTGTGGGCTGAGGCATGCAATACAGCAGTGTATGTGCAGAACCGTTGTCCTCACAAGGTTCTTGGCATGAGTACACCGGAGGAGGCTTATTCTGGCAAGAGGCCTGATATTTCCCATTTGCGGATTTTTGGTTCTCCTGTCTACATACATGTGACGAAGGATGCGAGAAGGAAGCTGGATCCAACTGCTGAGGTTGGAATATTTGTGGGGTACACTGATACACCTCACAACTATCGGGTGTATTTTTTAGACAGTCGAAAGACTGTTGTGCGACGGGATATAAAATTTCAGGAGGAGAAAGCCATGCGGTGTTCGCTTGAGAGGGAGCTACACTTGCATGCAGATGAGGAGCTGTTAGTTCCTAAGGAGGAGCTTCCGGATGTGGATCAGCCACAAGAGGAGGTTCAGGAGGTGGAAGAAACCACCCATGTAGCGCCAACCATCAGAGGGTGCATGCGCACTACAGAAGCTGAGCGACTGGCTCAGGATGCAGAGAAGGTTGTAGGACCACCTACAGCACAGCGCAGACAGAGACAGTCACCGGATCGGTACACTGGATACATGGATCTTGTGAGTCAATGTGTTGTGACGGAGCCATCCTCTTTTGAGGAAGCTGTGGAGGAACCTGCATGGGTTGATGCCATGATCGAAGAATATGATTCGATCGTCAGGAACAGTGCATGGGAGATTGTCCCAAGACAGGTGGGGAAATCAGTGGTGGGTTCGCGATGGATCTACAAAGTGAAGCAGGCGGCTGACGGGAGTGTGGAGAAGTACAAGGCGAGATTTGTCGCCCGTGGCTTTTCACAGATCGAGGGGATCGATTATGAGGATACCTTTGCACCTGTCGCAAGGTACTCTTCCATACGGACGATCCTTGCTCTCTCAGCGCAGATGGGGTGGCACATTCATCAGATGGATGTGAAGACTGCGTTCCTCGATGGAGTTATTGAGGAGGAGGTGTACATAGAGCAGCCTGAAGGTTTTGAGATCTTCAGCAGTGAGTCGCATGTGTGCCGACTCAAGAGAGCACTGTACGGGCTGAAGCAAGCACCTCGTGTTTGGTACACTCGGATAGACAGCTACTTCACCGGGCTTGGATTCTCCAAGAGTGAGGCGGATCCAAACCTGTACTAGATTGTGGTGGAGGGGAAGCTGTTGATCATCGTATTGTATGTAGATGATCTGATTTTGACTGGCGATGAGCAGTTGATACTTTCATGCAAGGAGGATCTTGCACGAGAGTTTGAGATGAAGGACTTGGGCATCCTTCATTATTTCTTGGGATTGGAGATTTGGCAGCGCAGCGGAGGACTGTTTGTTTCTCAGGGCAAGTATGCCCGGGAGATTCTGGAGAGGTTCAACATGCAAGGCTGCAAGCTTGTTGACACTCCTCTTCCTGGTGGTTGGAGGAAGGAGGATGCTGCTTCAGCAAAGGTAGTGGATGCCCTTTGTCCCCATCGACGAGTTGGTGGGAGTCGTATGTATGGTCAATACCACGACTTTGATATGCTATGCGATTAACCAGCTTTCACAAGCTGGTTCGCCTACCAAGCTCCTTTTGGAAGGCGAGGCAAGCATGTATTGCGCTATATTAGAGGCACATCGGGATATGGTCTATGGTACGAGACGGAGGATGGGTGAAGCTTCACCGGCTTCAGTGCGGATTAGGCGGGGAGTCAGCGGACCCAGGAAGAGCATTTACGGAGGAGTTTTCAACATTGGGTCGACAGTAGTTTCCTGGTACAGCAGGAAGCAGAGATCCGTGGCACTCAGTTCAGCAGAGGCCGAGTACATGGCAGCTAGCTTGGCTGCATGCGAGGCTATTTGGATGAGGAAGATCCTCGTTGGATTGTTCGAGTTGCATTTGGAGCCTACAGTGATCTACTGTGATAACCAGAGTTGCATTAAACTCTCGGCTAATCCAGTATTTCATGATAGGTCCAAACACATCAACATCAGGTACCATCATATCAGAGATTGTGTTCAGCGGAGAATCATGATGCTTTCATATGTTCCCACGGAGGATCAGGATGCCGACATCCTGACGAAGGCGCTCACCAGGAGCAAGTTCGAATTCCACGGAGGCAGGATAGGGGTTGCAGATAATCCATATCTTGCTGAGAGGGAGTGTTGAAAATGCAGCAAGATGATGGAGCTTAGTGAAATGAAGTCGCCTTCACTAAGTGGGCCCGCAGGCAAATTCTGGCGCAAAGTCTATTTTTAGACTATGTCTAGTTTTAGACATATGGAGCATGGTCCAGGGGTTGCAGTATGTTATTCTTGGAGTATTGGTCATGTTGGTAAAAATAGATGGACCTCTATTTTTGGACCTATAGGTCGAAGTCTATTTTTAGACTGCCTATCCTAAAAATAGAGAAGTCAAATATTATTTACCCTTAATAATATTTGGACTCTAAACAGCAGTTTACTCTCTTGGAGCACTTCAGTTCGAGCTACAGAAGTGGCTCATGCATCTGACAGAGGAATTACGCTATTCCCAAGGGTTTGATGGCATCATGCATGGTTGACTTCAGTTAGGACTTCAGTGGCAGAAGTTTGGTGGAGTTAATGAGACAACTAGTGGAGTTGTGTTATGTTTATTTTAGTTGAACTAGTTGAGATTAGTTTAACTAGCTAATCAATTAGTTATGAGTGGAGTGAATTAAATATTATTTAATTCATTAATTAGTAACTCATTATTCAACTCAAGAACACATGAGTTCACTACAGTGCATGATCAGTTCAGTGGAGACCAGTGAAAGAGGTAGATGAAAGGGTGGAGTTAGCTATCAGTGGCGACATCAGTTGTGCATGAGATTTGCACCACACTTGGAGGAATTTCCCATGATGATTGCGTTGTCAAACCAAGGAGATTCGAACGTTGGATCTCTATATAGACAGGCCTGGATTGCGCAATAGAGGCAAGGCAATTGGCGGTGAGTTTTGAACCAGTAACCTGTTCAAAACTGAGCTAGATTGTGTGTAACTTTATGAGAAAGTACTGAGTACTTGTGAGGAGTATTGTACTGAGTTTGTTACATGATTTATCCATTATAATATACACAATATCTGCGGGGTTTTCAGCTATAAGCTTTCCCCATACATACTGTGTTAATGTGTATGATGATTTGATGTGTTATCGCTTGATTTTATTTCTGCATGTTTGATGATCTGAGTGGAAGAGATTATGTGTTGCATATAAATTCGAATTGTATGTGATCAGGATAGTCTTGGTGAATAATTAATCATTATTCAGCAAATTTCTACAGAACTTGAATTCAAACAAGAACATGCACTAGAAAATTTGGCAGAAATTCCGACGGCCAATTCGTTGCTATTCCGACACATAGTCGTCTCAAGAGCGACAGTTCGAGGGCGGACAAACCGTGGTTTGTCATGCCATCGCAGTTCCGACGCACGTAAAAAGTGTCGCACTATCGACACTTCTTCCGTTGCTTCCGAACAAGCGTCACTCTTCCGACGTCTCACAAACCGTCGCGCCTCCGACGTTTGTAAACTGTCGAACTTCCGATGAAATGTGGTTCGACGTTTGGAACGTCGCTCTTCCGACACTTGTAAACGGTCGCAATTCCGACCCAACGTGGTCCGACATTTTGGACGTCTCTCTTCCGACGTCTGTAAGATGTCACAATGCCGACGATATGTGGTCCGACGTTTTGAACGTCGCTCTTCCGACGTTTGGAACGTCGCTCTTCCGACGTTTTTAATCTGTCGCAATTCCGACGAAATGTGGTTCGACGTTTTTATACTGTCTCTCTTCCGACGTTTCTAGGTTGTTGCAGTTCCGACGTCTACAAGGCGTCGGTAGACCGACGGAGGGTTCAATTTAAAAAAAAAATTTAAAACTTTAAAAGACGAGAAACACTATTTTGAATATATTATATGAAGTAAAACAGTCCATGAAGTCATTACATTTTCACATCTGAAGATTGGAACCCAAATATCCATCCAGAAAAGTGGAAGTCCCACCCAGAGAAGAGAGAAGGCATCTATAAGAAAGTGAAATAGCAGTATGTAGAATAGTAAAGCAACAGATAGAGTACGTACCGACGTCCATTGTTCCAAATACAAATTAAAGTACCCAAAATCCTTGAACAGAGAAAAACGCTAATCATGTGAGAGTGTGATATGTCCAAAATATAAAAAGACCATCAGACCATATCAATAAACCAGCAACATAGACCAGCATCGCTAGTTTTGAAGGCAGAGTGATAAACATTAATCATTTTTTTTTCACAAGAGAAAAAAATTTGTTTTGAATATATTATATGAAGTAAAACAGTCCATGAAGTCATTACATTTTCACATCTGAAGATTGGAACCCAAATATCCATCCAGAAGAGTGGAAGTCCCACCCCAGACAGTGATAGAAAAATACCCCATGTCACATACAGGGACTTGATATAAAACCCAGTAACGGTCCACATGGAGATTATCGACAATCTGAGAAAGCATCCAAATATGCCCGAGGCATCTATAAGAAAATGAAATAGCAGTATGTAGAATAGTAAAGCAACAGATAGAGTACCGACGTCCATTGTTCCAAATACAAATTAAAGTACCCAAAATCCTTGAACAGAGAAAAACGCTAATCATGTGAGGAGTGTGATATGTCCAACATATAAAAAGACCATCAGACCATATCAATAAACCAGCAACATAGACCAACATCGCTAGTTTTGAAGGCAGAGTGATAAACATTAATCATTTTTTTTTCACAAGAGAAAAAATGTTGTTTTGAATATATTATATGAAGTAAAACAGTCCATGAAGTTATTACATTTTCACATCTGAAGATTGGAACCCAAATATCCATCCAGAAAAGTGGAAGTCCCACCCCAGACAGTGATAGAAAAATACCCCATGTCACATACAGGGACTTGATATAAAACCCAGTAACGGTCCACATGGAGATTATCGACAATCTGAGAAAGCATCCAAATATGCCCGAGGCATCTATAAGAAAGTGAAATAGCAGTATGTAGAATAGCAAAGCAACAGATAGAGTGCCGACGTCCATTGTTCCAAATACAAATTAAATTACCCAAAATCATTGAACAGAGAAAAATGCTAATCATGTGAGGAGTGTGTTATGTCCAAAATATAAAAATACCATCAGACCATATCAATAAACCAGCAACATAGACCAGCATCGCTAGTTTTGAAGGCAGAGTGATAAACATTAATCATTTTTTTTTTCACAAGAGAAAAAAAGTTGTTTTGAATATATTATATGAAGTAAAACAGTCCATGAAATCATTACATTTTCACATCTGAAGATTGGAACCCAAATATCCATTCAGAAAAGTGGAAGTCCCACCCCAGAAAGTGATAGAAAAATACCCCATGTCACATACAGGGACTTGATATAAAACCCAGTAACGGTCCACATGGAGATTATCGACAATCTGAGAAAGCATCCAAATATGCCCGAGGCATCTATAAGAAAGTGAAATAGCGGTATGTAGAATAGTAAAGCAACAGATAGAGTACCGACGTCCATTGTTCCAAATACAAATTAAAGTACCAAAAATCCTTGAACAGAGAAAAACGCTAATCATGTGAGGAGTGTGATATGTCCAAAATATAAAAATACCATCAGACCATATCAATAAACCAGCAACATAGACCAGCATCGCTAGTTTTGAAGGCAGAGTGATAAACATTAATCATTTAGAAATAGATAGAGCATTGTTCCAAATACAAATTAAAGTACCCAAAATCCTTGAACAGATCAAGAAAAACGATAATCATGTGAGAATTCTAAGTAAAGTTAATCTATTAACATTGCGAATAAAATTACACCGAAGTCAAAAACATTGCCTGACCATACTCATGGCAAATTTGTCATCAAAAAATCAAAAAATTAAGAAGACTGCCCTCATACGGGGAAACCAGTCTTGAACGTTTAATTTACAGAATTAAAAAATATTACAAAGGTCCAACACAGTAAAATAAACTAAAAGCAGCCCAATTAAGTGGGCCTGCTAAGCAAGAAAAACAAATTAACCAAACTACTCCTCCGGTGGTTCCTCCACGATTCGGCACCATCCTTCGGAAGGTCCAGGATCGCTAGGTGCTACCTCCACATGCATGCCACGGCTCCCCTCCTGAAGGCCCGAATGCTGGCCGGCTTTTTCCGAGCTCGGACCCGCCGGACGGGTGCATTCTTCCTCCGTTTGGGCCTCCTCGCGGAAGACCACAGTGACTACAGCTGTGATTCGCGGGCGGTTGAGAGTGCAATCAAAGGAAAATTGCGCAGTGCGCGTCGTGGGAGAAGGTGAACTAGCGGTGGGGAAGCCAGGAGCAGGGGAATCCATACGGTGGCTAGATGCTACAAGCCGACCCCGCCCACTCCTAGTATTTGGATATCGACCTAAGTAATAATCACTGGACTGGCCGGAAGTCGACTCTGTTGAGGTGTTGGAGGGAGCGCGCAAGGGTTGACCTCTAGAGCTCCCCCTGCGGCAACGCATCCTATGACGCACGCGAGGCATGGGTGCAATCTCAGGCGCAGAGGGCACAAGAGGAGACGAAGAAGCAGAATTCCAATTAACAGAGGAAGACAGACAGAGACAAAACCGAGAGAAATGCAAATATGCAGCAAAGTCTAGGAAGAAGTTCAGCTGGCCACTTCTCCTTATCGTCACAGTTAGCAGGCAGTGTAATCCAGCAACCGGCTTGTCTGAAAAACCATGGCTAAACGCCATTTTTTCAACCCGTATGCAATGAAATCAAAGGACGCCCGTCATAATTAATCTCTGATCATTAATAATGAGAGCCGAAGGCCGGATCAAATTGGAGCGTGCGGAATCGCTAAGAGGAGTGGAGGTCCGATCTTGAACAGTGTTAAAAATTAATTAATGCAGATTTGATGTGAAGACTTAATTGAACATCGTTAAATGTTAATGCAATTGATATGAAATCGCCATATCCATGTCCCATCACCTTAAACGCCATCGAATGCACCCGCAGCCGGGAGCAGGGCAAGTTTTTATTGAGGACACGTGGCAGAACTTGATTGGAGCGGATCTTTGTTTGGGCCGCTCGCGCAGTGGAAATCTGGACCTGTAAAATATTAGGGCAAATTTGATAAGAAATTCGTGTCACAAAATTGGCCGACGTCAGCAGGCTATTTTGGAATGCGAATTTGGCTTGAATTATGGTTTATCGCCGTTTGAAGTCCGGCGGGCTCGACTTAAGAACAATTTTGTTTGATCCCATATTATAAAATTTGTGTTGGTTTTCTTTGATAATACACATATTTATAATAAATCATGGGAATACCACACTAAACATGTGGAAAATTTATATAAATAATTATTGAGAACAATCATTTTTATGTAAAAATATCCAAGGCGAGGTCTGTGTAGAGAACCGGGGTCGTGAAAACTGTTCAAATATAAAAATCCCACTTAATAAAGAGACAAAATTGTTGTGCTTTCGGAACTTGACCCGAGGATTGGACATGAGTTAACAAACAAAAGGATAGCGGAACCAGACTTGCACCCGTGGTCAAGCCCTGTACCAAAACCACGAGCGGAATCAAAAAAGCGGGTTGCCCATATCGCACCGCTTTTGCGGAGTAGGCGGTATTTCCTATTCGCGAGCGATTCCATAGGGAATGCGACATGTGGCGAAGTGACCCTCGGAAAACCACCGTTTAACCCGCGCCATCGCACGTTAAAGCCCGACGTTGGAAGCCGAGCGAAATTGCCAAGAGTCGTTGATTTGGAGAAGGGCCATCGGACGGTGGTCGCACGTTGAACTTGCCCGGAGGTTAACTAAGGTGTGCGGAGGATAGCCAGGTACGATATGAGTGTTTGATTGGTTATTGATATATATAGGTGGGGCCGGAGTATAATGAAATTGTTTAATTAAACGATTGGCGGATAATTAGCATAAGTCTGGAGCGTGATTGTTGTAAGGCTGGGTGGTGAAATATAGAACCGAAAGTTCATTACAAGTTATTTATTTAAAAAGAAACGTAGAGTATAAATACAAAGTGTTGAAAGTTAAACATTGGTTATAAGGATTGGAGATAATATAAAGTCGGGAATATAAATTAAAGTCCAACCATTGTGGATAGTATTTATTTATCAAATTCTACGAATTTGATAAATAAACCCGAAGAAAGAAGAAGTCAATTAAGACTCAGGCTGGAGGAAAAGAATGGGGTACACCAAGGGAAAATGCTGACAGAGCGATTGTAGACACACCGGCTCTCCTTGGGGGTCCAATTTCAGTTTTGTTGCATCACACGATGATCTCTCTTCTCTGGCATTTACTTGTATTGAAGATCACTATTCTAGGAATAAGGAGTTATTTTCTCCAAAAATAACCCTAGCCAAACATTGACAATGCATCGAGGATATCTTTCTATGCTTCATAAGTACATATGTTCTACTTCTAAATCATGTCTTGGAAGTGGTTGTTTTGCTGGAAATTATTCACCAGTTGGTTTCATACCAAAGTCTTTTTCACATTTTCAGCATCAATTACATGAAAAAGATAATGGTTTAAAACAACATAAATATTTGAAATTTTGCAAGAATTGTCTGGCACACTTTGAATATGAATTTTGAAGTCAAGTACATGATGCTGTATAGGATCAAGTGTCATTTTGAATACCAAATGTTTCACAAGAAACTTCTCAACATGCTACCATGTAGTAAGGATTAAATGACAATATTGCATCAACTATTTCCATAATAAAAGTGCACCTCGGCCATAAGACTAAACAACTACAAATGTTGTAGATCTAACAAGACCACACAATCAAATGTATTCCACAAGGCCAATACTGTATGAAAAATGAAAGGAGTTTGCAACCAAAAATACCTTAGGCAACTAATTCAATTAGATACACCAAACCATCGGCAAAAAGGAAAACCAGCCTACTCAAAAGGCAAGCGTTTACCTCCTTTGACAAAATTTTGAGTTCCGAAACAAGGGCCTTTATTGTCTTGTCAATGCCCCTAGTAATTTGAATGGGGTTTGCACCTACTACAACAACCTAAACAAAAAGGTTTCATTTCAAATTATTTTCCACAAATTTAAGATACAACCATTGTCAGTTTTGTATTTCCTAACAAGCTCATAAATTTTGACAAAAGAACCAAATTTTTTTAATACCTGATAGCAATTTTTTCACTCAAAAACTATGTTAGACTTAATAAGCCCAACCCAAAACTAAAAAACCAAACACCATAAGACCCTACAAAAATGAATAGATGATCTTAGTCCAGTACTATCGACAAAAAGTTACCTTTACACCCTCACTTATTAAACCCTGTGCTGTTGAATTTTAACTTCAACTGCTGCAGCAGAAGGATGGATGCAGCAACAACATTTTTTTTTGGAGGTTGCTTGCATGCCATCCAGAAATTTAATTCAGCATTTAAAATTCCTGCAAGTTTTTTTTTGTAGACGGTCGCAGCCATATTTCTGTACAGGATTGTATTTAAACACAACAACCAGCATTAACGCAATTCACCAACCAGAAATTAAACAAACATAAATTTACCCGACAGTTTTGTAAATTCAAAAGGAGGACATGTGGAGCATTAATATTGGATCGCATGAAATTGAAGGGAATCTGAAAACCTGAAAACCGGACCCAAATTTTTTATAGGGCACATTGGATTGAGAATTCGAGTTAAAATTAGGCAGACGTCAGCATCCCATTTTGGAACGCGAATTTGGTTTGAAATTCAATCTATTCGGACTTTTGAAGTCCGACGGAAAGGGTTCTTTAATGTTTTTATAGTTTAATATATACATATGTTTTAAACATATGTTATATATATATCATATGCGAAATGAAAGGTGGGCCATAGAATTTAGTTTTAATTTTATTTTTTTAAAAGAGGGTTTATTATAATATGTTTTATATGTTACGGCATATAAAAATAAAAAGGTTGAAAAAGCTTGGTAGTTTTTTTTATAGACAGTACGTAAATTTTTTATTACACAGCAGTGTGTAAAAAGTGAAAGACTGAGTGTAAATTTTTAAGTGTGTATGCACAGCAGTGCAAAAGGGAAAAACACAGCAGAGTGTTTTAGAGACAGAGTATGTTTGTTTTGAACAGACAGTGAGTTGGTTTTATGCACTGCGTTTTGTAGCAGTCATAATTTTGTAATCCCTCTCAGTGAGGAAGAAGTGTAATAGTTTTTTTTTGAGTTATTGAAAGGAATAGAAGTTTGTTTTCAAAGTATTGAAACTCTGTCTCCTGTCAAAGAAATTTTTATTTTCTCTGTGTTAGAGGAAGGGAGATTTATTCTCCATTCATTGTTATGGAATTTTTCAATATTCCAACATGTGCAAGAACAACGGATGTTGTGGTTCCATCCCCAGCTAAATCATTTTTCTTTGCCGCAGCTTGCCTTACGAACTTGGCCCCAATATTTTCAACTGGGTCCTCTAATTCAACCAATAAAAAGGCCAAAACCATAGCATTGAGATACATTTCATTACACTATCAATAACAATAAAATTTGACTCAGCCATAACCCTTTCCTTTTATTGTTGTGAAAATCTTTATGCATTACTCTAATGTGGCTAGTCCATAGGCCAAGTAGACCACTGGGTAAAAAATATGTTTCCTTTCACCTTTGATTTTTCAAATTATGCCTACCAAATCTAAGACATTTAAGAGGGGGAACTAATACAACGTTAAAAATAAAACCAGAGCACACATCTACAAATTACCTCCTTAGCTATTGTCACACCATCATTAACTATTTTCGGAGAACCATGCTTGCTCTCCAAGACAACATTTTTTCCTTCGCCCCAAGGGTGACTCCAACAAGATCAGCAAGTTTGTTCACACCGCCTGCAAGACAAATTGACAATGCTTTCAGTAAGTGTGCAATTGAATGCCGGACCATATGCCAAAACAACCCTCCATGAAAAATTAAAATAACACATTAAAATCGAATATAAGTGGACAAGGAAAGATCCACCGCAGTGAAGTTTCACGTGTAGGTGACCTTCCTTTAAACATAATTTTTTCTCTGACCTGCAATTTTTTTGTCACTGAGCCATCCTTGTTGAAGTACAACTCCTTTTCCATAGCTCTTTTATTAACTACCTTCTCTCTATCGCGTAATCTCAGATTCCCTCTTCTGCTTGAGCGATTAAAGGAAATGGGTGAAAAAACTGAAAGAGAAGACAATTGTCTGCCATAATTATCAAACATTGCACCCAACTTCTTCCCCTTTCCATTGTTACCCAATGATGTAGATGTGGCAATTGTTGTCATACCGCCCAAAGCAGAGGCCATCTTCTCTTATGCTGAATATAGAATTACAAGATCTTCATATTAGTATGAACCTTAAAAAACATGACTCCCATTGCTAAAACCACTTTTAAGTTGTAACAGGCAAACTAAACAACTATCGCAACTTTTGGCAACTTCTGGAGCATTAAGAGAGAAACAACCAAAGAGAAGTACAACCACAATCCTCATTTTAATGAGACCAGACTATATATTTGCATTAAGATAATAGAAAGAAATCACGACTATATTAAGTCCAGCACAAAACAATCTTTAACCAGTGTCTCTGGTGGCCTTCAGGTTTCCATGCTAGAGGTTGCATATTTTTAATTTAAATTCTTGACCTCTCGTGCCCATCTATGAATGCATCCAATGGGATATCTACATCAAATGCTCCATTATATCCCCAAAAACAAATTCCCTACTACAAGAGCACCAGTATTGATGGATCACCCCACACCATCCCACCCACTAGAAACGGTGAAAAAGGAAACCCGAGAAAACTTCTGAAATATCTCAAGATGACTATATGGGTGGTTCTTATGAATCAACCAACCATTGAGAACATGCTCATCAATCCAAACCATGAGTATTATGTGACAATATTCAAGCAGGCACTGAATCGGATTTCTGAAGCTATGTTAGAGAAACCCTAAACTCTCACTGAAAATAGGTGAAATGTGGCACCACTCAGAGATTGACATGTGCCAATTGGTACAAGTGGTAGACAATTGGCATGCTCAAACAACGAGGTGATGCAGGAATGACAGGAGGGAGAAAATATCAGAAAAGCCCCAAATCTGGAGAACTAAAGCTCATCACCAACCTGAGATTGACAACTTTACATGATGTAACCTATGAAATCGTAAATGGAGAAATCATAGTAACAATAAAGTAACCTATGTAACAATAAAGTCAGATTCATCCTGGGAGTGGTAATGGGAGAAATCATAGTGAACAACAGGAAACATGCATAGTTTCTTACAATCAAATAGATGAAAAAACACATACAAAAAACCTAGATAATAATCATGAACAAACTTACTATTGAATTATGAACTGTAAAGGAACTTACAAAATGTGACATTACGAACCTGGTCAAGCACACAAGCAAAAATATCCTGGACATGACCCTGGTTAACAAGTTGTATTGCTCATGATGCAAGAGGATTTGTACCTGCACTGCCAGGTCAATCAAAATCCATCATTATCTATACAATAAATACAAGTAATTGATGTAGTATTTTTTACTCTAAGATGCATTCTTATGATAATGTTAGAACATATGTTGAAAATGTCAAAGCATACCTGAATAAGCTCCTCTTCGTTTCAAGAACAATTTATTGGAGTCGCATGAACTTGGAACAAGCCTCCCACGATCTGAAAGAGTAGCAACTAAGTCAACAGTGACTTTTTTGTTGCTACGCTGGATCAAGGGAGGTTTGCTCCAAGATTAAATCGCTCCAATAATTTATTCTCTACTAAACAGGGCCAACCACGTGAAGGTGGAAGCTCTTATGGCCCCTCCCCCCCCCCTCACATCACTCTCAATTCCCCAATACCCAATCTATATTTCATTTTTTACTTCATGAGCATAAAAAAAAATATTCAATAACTAATAAAAAAACAATTCAACAAAAAATACGCAAGGAAACATTGCAATTAATGCTTGACATAAAAATAGTATGATAAATGAGTTTTTTATATAACACAAAAAACGTTCCAAGTATGGTAACGTTTGTATTATAATAATACAATATTTTACATTATCAAATTTTCTTTTTCTTCTTCCTATTTCTAAAGCTCCTAATTACATCATCAATATCATCATGCTCTGCTCCTGTTTCGTGCCTTTCGACCCGCATTGCTGACCTAGTTGCGTAGTCACGATGTCTGGTCTCATCCAGTGACGGGGCATCGCCTACAAAAACAGATAATATTAAATTTTAATTGTCGGTTTTTAAATATCATTGAACTAGTTCGGTAATATTAATAAAAAAAAATTGCAATGAGATTATTTACCTGGTGCACCAGTTGTCGCCGCTGACCTAGTTGCGTAGTCACGATGTCTGGTCTCATCCAGTGACGGGGCATCGCCTATAAAAATAGATAATATTAAATTTTAATTGTCAGTTTTTAAATATTATTGAACTAGTTCGGTAATATTAATAAAAAAAATTTCAATGAGATTATTTATCTGGTGCACCAGTTGTCGCTGTTGGGACTGTTGCCCTGTCTTCCTCTCTGGTGGTAAGATCCTCAAGGGAAACATTCTCTGTCATTTAAACAAAAAACGTTATAAGGACAACCATCAAGGTATAATTAGAAAAAAATATAAGTGGAAATTAATTATCGTCACGGCCCTCACTGATAGCAGCATTGTCGGCCTGGTCCCCACTACAATGATCAGGTTGCACGAGAGGATCATCTACATCTGGCTCTAAAACTGGGTTACTTGCCTCGTCGGTAGTGCTGCTCCCCTGATTTAAACAAAGTTGTTAGACATTAAATTTATGGACGAAAACAAACATATTGAAAGGTTAATGTTTTACCTTATCAGGCATTCTGGATCTTGGGACCTGCCCCAAGCTTCTGCGATGTTCAACTACGGCTTGATAGCCGAAATGGAAAGCGATATTTTTATCTTCCTCTGTAGTTTCTGTTCTGAAGTCATCACCCTACATTACATATGATT
The DNA here is from genome assembly GCA_034641835.2 of Pinus albicaulis. Taxonomy (NCBI): domain Eukaryota; kingdom Viridiplantae; phylum Streptophyta; class Pinopsida; order Pinales; family Pinaceae; genus Pinus; species Pinus albicaulis. The sequence goes on along the minus strand of CM076574.1, from coordinate 751,841,256 downwards.
GTGTATTTTTAATCATATTTGATAGGATTACAAAAACGTTGGAAGGCGATACAATTAATTATAAGATGTTTAGCTACTTAATTACAATTCTTGCAACTAATTTCAAGTAGCCACCCTGGCCGAGCTTGTGATGGCCCTTTTTCTCAATCCTAGCTTTGGTTGCCTTTGAGGTGTCAGGCAACCTAGCATCAAAATATTGAAGTCAGATATGACGTAGCACACTTTTATTTTAGACATAAAGAAAATTAAAGCTATTGAATTAAAGTTGTAATTTACCTTGCGGGTCCGGTTGGCATTTTTCCTTCTTTCTTTGCCCTTTTCTCTTTTCCGTCATGGATGAGTGCTCTCCACTCACTCTCTGAAACTGCGAGAGGACGCTCATATCTAGGGTTAAATTGCAATTGCGTCCTATAGGTGTCCCTAGTATATTTCAAATATTTGTCGGCTACCCGAGCCACCATTGTTCTGTCAAATGTGCCGACCCCAAAAAGGGCTTCTAGATAATCTAGAAGTTCTTTTTTCAGGTTGGAATTCTGGGAATTCCACCCTGTGCGTATGGTTGGGCCAAAAATTATCAACGCATGGCTCTCCAAAAACCTATAGAACTCATTGTTTCCTACACAGAAAAAAAGAAAGATATTATCATTAATTTAAAAATAAAAATCATGATAAATATGTTTTAGATAAAGTACATGAAATAGTTAAAATATTAAAATTTACCTGGGGGTTGTACATGCTTTATAGGGACACCTTCATCGTTCACCAACAACGTGCCATTAATGGTCCCTGTGGAGCTGACACGTGTAGCTCCAGGAAACGCAATAATGTAGTTGGCCATATCGGCCTCATCATTGCCAACACGTTCAGCGGTTGGCTGGGTGTCTGCTTGGGCAGGGTGTGTTTCTTGGCTAGCACCTAAAGGAGTAGAAGGTGTACGAGAGGGTTGTTGGGAAATCTCTTGCCCTTGTGTCCCACTACCACCAACACGGGGTTCAGCAAATGCCAGAAAACGCTACATACAAAAGAACTTTTTGTTAGTTTAGTCAATGTAAAAATTAAAAATCAAACTATCACAATTCATCTCATGCAGAACAAAAAAAATATCCTTTTGAATTTTTATTATTACCTGATATCTTTCTATTTGCCTCATAAGATGTTGTATCCTCTCTTCTGTTTCAGGTGTTTGAGGCACGTCTATCAAAGTATTAAATTTCGACCTTGCATCTCGTGCCTTTTTTTGCAACAAGAACACTGGAGATAGGGATGAAGAAAGCTCTTCCTCAAAGAGGGAATCATCGGGCGTACCATGGCTAGGTGTCTGCATATTTGAACAAAATTAATATTATTTCAATTATGTAAATAACTAAAATACCTGAAGATAGAGCAATGTTGGCACTTTACATGTTCTTCCGCTGGCCTCTTTCCGCGATCATCCTGTCTCGGGGTTGTTCCTGTATTGCTCTGATCAGTCTGCCACATTGCAATAAAATTATAAATGTAAAAAATTGAAAACAATATCTAACTTGAAAACATAAAATGAAAACTAAAATAATTTCTAATAAGACACCGGAAGACAGAGTTAGAGTTTCAAATATGCCTTGCATTGAATTCAGTCCTGGAAACATGTCATTGCACATTAAGGCACCCAAACATTCAATCCACGAATGATATATTTAAGTAGGCTTCTCATATTTTGGGAAAACACCATACCTATAATGCATTCACTTGCATGTATAAAGGGAAAGGAAAACATGTTTTCATACAACGGTGACAAAGGCATCTTGGGGAAAGGTATCCTCACTTTTTATTTATGTTGTTCACCCACACCACTCTCGTGTTTTCACTAATCTTGTTTTGTCATTTTTGGATTCAAATTAAGTTAAGGCCTTAAGTATTTTTTGACCTTTCGGTGTAGTTTTTATAAGTGGCATGTATGGATTTTCCATTAATTATGCACTTTTTCTCTTCATGTGCATGTTTCCCTGGAAATCAAATGCATGATTTAGTCCCATACATTTAACAAGTTGTTGGATCAACTCCATAGGAAATATCATGTTTCCTATTCAATCCAAATTTATCTCAGTTAGGGTAGGTAGGAAGGTTTTCCCTTTGTATTAATAGGGCACTTATAGCTTGCATTTTTATTATATCTTTCAAATTTAGTGTCGTTTCAATTAGGGCATGAATTTTTGCAACTTTCAAGGTGAGAATGAACAAAGACAAATTTTTGTGATGGATGATTGTATATGACTCCATGGCCAGAGAAAAAGGCACTAATCTACTTCTTCAAATATCTATAGTTCTCATTCACCTCATACGGAGATGGTCCCTGATTTTGAGCCAAATGTTGCAGCAAAAAGTTCCCCCCCTCCATAATTTGATATTCAATGAAAATTTCTTAAATTGATGATGGGGATGATTATGGAACATTGGCACCTACATATGTAATGGAATTGAAAGATCATGATATATGTTTGCATATGTTTATGGAAATGTTCCACCAAGTCCCCTGGAGGTGGGAGCGAGGGGGCGAGGGAGCGCGGGAGCGGCCTATGCAAAAGCTCCCTACCAATTTTCAGGAAACGTGGGGGGACGTCGGGGTCATAAAAATTATAAAATTTAATATTTAAAATGTAACTATATTTTTGCAAGGAATGTATATATAGTCATCATACACTTGCATCATGAAAGATAAATCATAAATGATAAAATTACAAATCGATGAATGATTAATCATATAATTGAAACAAATTTAAAAGTTAAAAGTTAAAACATACATCATACAATCATGCATGTAAGTTTGTAAGTTTGTAACTATATAATCATTAATGTAACTACTAACAATGTAAAATGAAAATAAAGTTTAAGATGTCATATGACATATTATATCAAGATTCAAAATAGAGTTTAAACTGAAGTTTACAACTCAAGTCTGAAACATAAAACTTAAACGCAAATAAGTTATGTCTGAAACATAAAACATAAAACATAACATATGAATATCAAATGATATCATCATAATGATAAATAAGCATAAATGCTCAAGTTAATGCCCCACTAGTCTCTGCATCCAACTTCTGCACGAATATATCAAGATCAACCATGTCACCATTTGAATCGGAATCACTTGGATTCTCAAATATGCTAAGTGGCACATCAACTTTTAACACGAAACCATAAACTAAAAGGGGCGGTGAGGGGACGTGAGGGGGCGTGAAGGGGGGTGTGAATGGGCGTGAGGGGGCGTGAAAGGGGGTGTGCGGGGGCATGAGGGGGCGTGAGGGAAACATCCCCTAGAAGTCCCCAAGACCTCGGAGCGCGAGGGGGCGAGGAATCTAGACCCCTAGGTGGGGGGGCGAGACCCCGTGTAACACTGGTTTATGGAGGTGGTGGAGTAAAAAAGAGCTCAAATAGAGCTGAAATTTTTCACATAAAAAGGACTGTGGGCTTGACTAATGGTTCCATTTAAAAAATGATATCTAGACAGAGAATAAGTGTAGCATGCAAACATGCATTGAAAATCCATCTGAGTTTGCATTGTATTGCTTATGATGGATTCAAATTTGGGTTTCAAAATGCCAGGTTATGGCATGATTTTGTCGAGAAACCCTTAGTTGGATTCTCATGTTGGTTTAATTTATATTTTAAGTTTGTTTTGCAATCTTTGAGTGATAGTAACTCATGAACTAGGTTACCAATGTGTAACAATCATATTTCAAGAATAAAGTTGTGATTTTTTTATATTATTATTATTATCTATTAGCTACGAGTATTGACACCTAATGCCTAGAATTTTGACATCTTGATAGCATGTATAATTTCGAAAATGTTTCTAGTAATGTTAACATAATAACTATCATTACGTGTCTTCAATTTTGTCACCATAATAGACCTGTGATATGGACTCATCACACAACTTCATATGCTATGTCCCAACAAGTTCAAACTGGTTGAACCTACCTCATAGTGTGGTTATTAAGGACAATTTGTTTGATATATAACTCTATAGCATAGACTGCGTTGCAGTTCTAAAAAGAATCCTCAAGTGTCAAAAAAACTTCACAATATGTTCTACTATAAAGCCTTTTGGGATACCTGAAATAATATATGTATCATTGATGACTTTTAAAGTATGACAAGATCCAGAGGGAAAGGAAATCAATGGAAGAGTGATCCACCAATGAGAACCTAGAATTTAGCATCGGATGAGTTAGAGTCTAGGAAATTGAAACCCTATAATTTTAATTAGTGATGAAGGACATCACATAGGTAATTATATTTTCATGTAGAATAATCTGTTAATTCAAATTTAAACTACATAATATGAAAGGCATACCATAAATTTTTCCACGTAAGTCCAAGCAACCTATAAAAAGGGAAAACCTTCTTTTTCCATGGGAAATAATTTACCTTTCCTTTTTCAAGACAATCTAAATCACAAAAAATATGAACTATACTGCACACATTCTTGGATAATGTGCAAGTGGAAAAGGAATACCCTACACAAGTGATTCACACATGTACATTTGAACACTAATAGATTTTTGTAGTTGAAATGCAATGCTTGTTTTCATTTAAATGTAGGGTTTTTAAAGCAGGGAGAAATAATGGCTGCCAAATTAATAAGCGTTTCTTTGGGAAAAATTAAAATCTTGTATTGGGTGATGAAGATAATAGAGGGTATTGAATCTTGATTCTTGACATCTAGAGAGAACCATACAGCCTAACACAATCCAATGGAATTGACCAAAAAAACCCAAATAGAGTTAACCCTACTATAGGAGGAAGGGCCTGTAGTAAGAACTTACCATTTTGCAAGAGCTGAGGGCGAATGCTATTCTGCAAGAGCTGAGGGCGAACGCTGAGGGCGAATGCTGAGGGTAAATGCTGTTCTGCAAGAGCTGAGGGCGAATGCTGTTCTGAAAGAGCTGAGGGCGAATCCAGGGCGAATGCTGTTCTAGAATTGACCAAAAAAACCCAAATAGAGTCGACCCTACTATAGGAGAGGAAGAAGGCATGCCGATGAACACCATTTTTACCAAGAGGCGAGGGTGAATGCGTGCAAGCGGCGAGGAAACGGCGAGGGCGAATGCGACGAGGGAAAATCGTGCCGGGGGGGGGGGGGCGAATGCGCATTTTGAAAAGAACGAGGGGCGAATCCGGGCGATAGTGTGCCGGGGGCTCGGGAGAGAGACGAATGCGAGGGCGAATACGTGCACGGGGCGAGGGCGAATGCGGCGAATTTGTGCAAGAGGAGAGCGAATGCGCGGGTGATATCGGACGTTAATGTGGCACACATGTACATTTCCCAGACACTAATAGATTTTTGTAGTTGAAATGCAATGCTTGTTTTCATTTAAATGTAGGGTTTTTAAAGCGAGGAGAAATAATGGGCTTTTTAGTGTAAAGCGTTTCTTTGGGAAAAATTTAAATCTTGTATTGGGTGATGAAGATAATAGAGAGTATTGAATCTTGACTCTTGACATCTACAGAGAACCCTACAGCCTAACACAATCCAATGGAATTGACCAAAAAAACCCAAATAGAGTCAACCCTACTATAGGAGGAAGGGCATGCAGTAAGAACTTACCATTTTGCAAGAGCTGAGGGCGAATGATGTTCTGCAAGAGCTGAGGGCGAACGCTGAGGGCGAATGCTGAGGGAAAATGCTGTTCTGCAAGAGCTGAGCGCGAATGCTGAGGGCAAATGCTGTTCTGCAAGAGCTGAGGGCGAATGCTGTTCTACAAGAGCGGGGGGCGAATGCGCGCGTCATATCAGACGTTAATGTAGCTATTGTGACACATACGAAACAATAAAATCATTTTTATGTAGCGCGCATGTAAGTTTCGAATTTTTATGTAGCGCGCATATAAGTTTCGTATTTTTATGTGGCGCGCATATAAGTGTCGTTATACCGACGGAGGAAAAAGCGTCGCTATTGTGACGGGTACCTAAACGTCGCAATGGCGACACCTAGACATTGTGTCGCACTTGCGACGACTGGAGTCGTCTCAATAGCGATGCTTTGGGCCATAGCGTCGCAATTGCGACGTCTTCCTCCAAACGTCGCAATTGTGACACTTTTCTAAGTGTCGGTATTGTGACACTTTTCTATAAACGTCGGTATAGCGACGGGTTCGGGCGGGATGGAAAAAATTTGGGGAAATTTCCGACATTTGGTCAAAAGCGTCGGAACCAAGTGTCAGAATTTCCGCCAAATGTAGTTGTTGGTACCTAATACATAGTTTAATTCTTCAAGGCACAAGGCCAAGTCAACAACAAGGCTAAAATATCCCACAACAATGTACACATTATGAAATCAACATCACTTACAATGGTAGAATCTGAGTGGAATATATCACTCTTCAAATTTGTGACATACATACATACATATATGGCTTATATTACTTTGCATCAAATCCCTATAGATATTCCTATCCGTATATGGAATAAGGAAAACAATTTAGCAAATCGCCCTTATTCAATTTGAGTCCACCCATAAAAATTTACTTATTTACTATAGATTTTTCATCCACATGGACTGTTGGATATATATGGGGAGTTTCCTAAAATATATGAATTAAAATAATTAATCTTATCAAGTGCTTCATCACTCTTTTCTCACTTCAAAAAGGAGATGAGACACAAGTGATAAAGCAAGCTATTGAAAATACTAAACCCCAATTTTTTTGAGTTACATTCCCACTTTTCCTTCAACCAAGATTCACATGTAGGCATTTTCACATACTTCTCTACTAATTCAATGAAGTAGAAACACTGTACTTGTTTTGTGTTTCAAAATACAAAATGGAGTCTAATGCCTTCTAGACAATAAAATTATTTGGAGAGATTTACTATCTTAGGAAGTTTGACGAGTATTTGTTTGTTAGAGTTAGTGTCGGGTTGATGAAATATACAATGGTGTTGTCAGTTCTATAACACCCTCCAAAATTTTATCCTGCGCTTAATTTCAGAGCCTTCCTTGGTCTTGTACATTTTCATCGCAAACTTTGAAAATCATTTTATGTGTTTTCTTGAACGATTTTGGTCCCTTTTGCAAGTTAGGAAAAATGCCATATTTTCACATGTTAGTTGTCCCATCATGTATATAATCCTGTTCTAGTGGTTTCAAGAGGTCATATTTTTTTAAATGAGTTGTTCTAACCATGAAAACATCCACTACACTCATTTCCAAAGTTTTAAGCACTGTTACATAAGTGTCATCATGGTCGTCACAAAGAGTATATTAATTGTCACACTTGTCATAAGTTTTCTTAAAGTTGTCATATGAAGGGAAATGAATTTTTCATGTGTTATGGATGATCTATGTTGTTGTGTCGTCAAGTATTCTAAGTGTGTGATCACAATCGAATTCTCATCACTATTCACATCAATCTCACCAATCCCACACTTAGCCATTTTTGGAAAAGATTCTCGACTAAGAAACCTAGCTTCACCCAACCTCCCTAAACAACGCATTGCGCATTATCAATCCTCTGGCTGTGACCTTTCCTCTTGGCTCTACTCAGTGCACAGTTCTTACCTCCCAGGAATGTTGCACTGTGTATTTTAGTGCTCAAGCCCCGACCCTGACTCCTAGAATTGCACAATTCCTCTTCCCATCCTAACCTTAACTATGTATTGCATAGTATCTAGACTTAAGCTCATTTTTTGATCTCCTGAGCTACACAATTGTGTAATGGCCCAAACTCCCTTGTCTCCTAGAATTACGCAATGTGTTAATTCAATGCCCATCCCCTCAGTCTATCTCACTAGCCTCCATAACTATGAAATTTCCCCCCTCAGCCTAGCCTAGATTTCTCATTGCACAATCTCAAGGCTCAAGGGTCCCCCTTGATTGCTTAAACTGTGCAGTCACTGAGCCCCTTTCCTTACTTTCCATTCAGTCCCGACTCAGTCGATGGATCAATATGCAAAATCTTAGGCTAGGGGGGTTTTCAGACTGATGTTGTCTCATCACGAGTGAATTGCATAAACATGTACCTTATCATGCCATGGTGAGATGATGACGAAGGAGATGAAGGAGGGAAATATGATGAAAGAAATTCTTGTAGCTGGGTCTACAAGTTGATAAATCAGGAGAAAGAAAAGGGACACCCATTTGCGACCACTATTCAAAACTTGAGATCATTAAAGATTCCTTATCACCAAGGTATGTAGAGGTGAAAAGTAAAGCATTCTCAAGAAGACACTCAACACACAACAAAATCAGTGGCTTGACATTTCCACATCATCAATCAGTCTATGTCAACAATGTCATGTCATGTCATGTCACGAGTTGTCCCATGCCACACCATTGTGCTGGATGATGTAATTCATGTTTCAAAAATTTATTTTAAAGTGAAAGTCCAAAGGACATGTGCATAATATGAAGAGTCATGTAAAGTTGAAAATTCATAGGAAGTCAAATAGCCATGAGGGTAGATGAAGAATCACAAGGAAGGTGAAGCATCACCTCCTCTTTGTTATATATACCCCCTCATTGTAAGATCAAAGGAATTTTCACCTTGTCTCCTCCCACAAAGTATTAGAGAGATAAGATAGTTGTTTTGGGGAGCAAGGAGTGGCTCCAACGCTCCACTATTGGAGCTAGTGATGTTCATTGTATACACATGTCTTGGAAATTTTACTTAATAACATAAGCGTTCATGGCCAACACATTATTCATGCATGGATTATGAATGTTTGTAAGACTATTCTACAGATGTTTTTATTTCATGTTTTCTTTCATATGTGCTAAAGTAGTTGAAATATTTTGGTTATTTTAGTACTTATCTTGTTGAGAATGTGTTTTAATGGTTGTTATTTTTGTCCCATCCTTGTGGACTATTCTACATGATACTAGACATATCTTTCTTATTCATTGGTTGTAATGACTGTCGCACTCTAGTGGACGATTCCACTAGATGTTAGACGAATCCATCTTGTTCGTGTGTGTCTCTTTTCGGGTGGTACTATTACCTATCTCTTAGAGGCTCACTTTCCTCACTCCCTCTGCAGTAGAAGAACTTTGACACATCTGCAACTGAACACTCACCATGCACACCTTATTTCTTTTCGAAGGCACCATTGCATCCATCTCTCTTGTTGACAGTTGGAGCCAAGGAAAATATTTAATAATTCGACAACTAGGCCATATTCTGGATGGGACTCCTACACCAAATGATGTGAGGTATAATTGGAACTTCATATTGGGGATATCCCCTGAATGTTGGCGGGTCCAACACCATCAACATTTCTGGTGCTAGAAGGAGGGCATCCAATTTTTTATTGCTGATAACCTCACCAACCCAAATATTACATCTTCTGGTCAAGGAAACAACATTCACAACACCTCCCTACTTGCATTCCTGAAGTTGGTGACTCTTCTTAGCCCGAGCTTGTACAAACTTATGAAATCTCTTATGATCAGATTCAGGCCATCCGTCTTGTAACCTGTAAGTTTCCAAAAGCTATTGGATTGATTCCGGGAGTACACAACCTTCCATATTTTCCGAAAAATAACCCAACCACCCCTCCTAGGATAATGGTTTCTTCTATTGAATGTTTGGTTTTCATCACCCTCGAGGAATTAGTAGATTTTTTGGAGAACGTAGAAAACTCAAAACAACCTCCACTATACAACTGTGGTGACAGAGATAACATTGTACTCTTAAACAATATTTTTGTGGGTTAGGCGGTGAAGAGGAAGAGGAAGAGGAAGAGGAGCCATCATATTCTGATAAAGAGGAGGAGGAAAAAGACGAATACATGGAAAATAAATATCTATATTGGATGTCTCAGGGCCCACTTGTACTTCCAGGTGTTCTATACAAGATTCCAAGGCATCCAAAAAATATCCTAACGAAGTACGACCCTGAAAAAGCAATAAAATCAGAAGACCATTTAGACAAATTCTACCTACATCTGCAAACACTAGAGGTAAGCTATGATGATGTTGCATGTATACTTTTTCCATGCACCTTAGATGGCACAGAATTGGAGGGAGTTTAAGAAGTTTTTTCTCGAAAATTTCGTTGATGAAAATCCCCCTCCATGTTATTAAAAGAGCTGGGAAACATCAGGATGGAGCGCAAAGAAAAAGTGAAAGATTTAAATCATAGGTTGAATCACATTTTGAATAAATTTTGAGCAAACACGAAACCTCATGACTCAATCACCATTGATTACTACACTTCTGCTTGCCAACAAGAATTGCATAGTTTGTAAAGAGCACTACGAAACAAACACTTATAGAAAATTACGAAGAGGAAATTGTGGTTGAAAATGAATTGTATTTGATTAGGGTCATTGTAGATGACGAACCAACAAAATACTCCAAAGAAACGGGTAAAAGGTCTCAGGCCTCCATAAGCAAGGTTGAAGAAAAGGAAACTCTCGATATTGAAAGCTTGACCCGCACCATCAAGACTTTGTCAAACGAGTTGGTAGAGTTGAAACAAAGGTCAAGAGATACCACTGTGAGAAGCAAGCATCCCAAGTTCAAATTTTTAAGAAGGACTTCCAATTCCGGTAGCAATAGTAACCAACCGTCCAAGTCTGTGTAAAGCTTGAACATTGTGCTAAATATTGAGAGTATGGGCATGGATCAATATTGTTAATTTCATAAAGAATGTCATTAAGAGAAAACATGGCCACAATGGAATCACAACATGAACGCTCTTGCTACGCACTTCATAAACATAGTAATTTCTGATGATCAGATTGAGCCTGCATAAGAACAGAAAGAAAATGATGCTACAGAGGAAACTCCAACCGTGGGACATGCAGTAAACACATTCAGTTGCGTACTCATAGTTGAAAAGAGTGTTGCCAAGAAAAAACCTTTGAGTGATGGATCGAACCAATAGCAGAATAACCATTATAGTTTTGAGAAGCCGATGGCTAACCAATAAATAAGAGTTTACGAAGCATAAATTCAAAGAACATTTGCTAAGGAAGACTAGTTTTCCCATCAACTTGGCACATAATACTCAGCGCAAGTTTGGGAATTAAGTGAAATGAAGAGTTCTTATGCAAGTAGTAAGCATAAGACCACCACTGCAGAATTTTCAAACCAAGTTACGCTTCCAGACACTTCGGTGATCTCTCCCACGTTGGATTACAACATAGTTGAAGAGATGAAGAAAGATCACGTGAATATCTCATTCTTCGAACTAATGAATATTGCGAGCTAGGGGGACATGCTCCTACACGCACTTGGACAATCCTCCTTAGGTAACGATGTTTCTTCACAAAAGGCATCTGGTACATCCTCTGGTTCCGTCGAATATGTACTTATTTCTTTAACAATAAATGAAAATACACTATGCCCTCCATTTTTTTTAACTTCATAAATTTTCAATTATAATGTACACAATTGTGTAGTTGATTTCAGCGCATCGTTGAACGTGATGCCATTATTTGTCACAATGAAAATCAATGCAAAATGGGATAAAATATATGCACAAACTATTCAACTGGATAAGACTCCTGTCCATGCGATTAGTGAACTCAGAAATGTGTTCATCTGTTTATCATCTGATGAACGAGTTCACCAATGCATAAACATAGTAATTGTGGACATTTTGGAAGAATATGGGGTATTTTTAAGCATAGATTGGTCCAACAAGATACAATGGTATTTTTCTATGGACTGGTCACATTTATGGCTTCCGCATAGGGGAAGAAAAAATCATATCTGAGTGAACTCAGAACAATATATGAAACATATTGTTACTCGCTTGGATGGAAGGAACGATCCAGTAGCTTTCACGGATCTTATCTCTGGAAATTTATTTTTGGAAACTGAACTGGGGTGTTATCTTGCTCAGCCATCCCTAGTTCCACCATATACACAATTGGAGCTCCTTCCTATTCCAAGTGGTGAAAATGACATTGTACACCAAGTAGTAGTAATAATAACAATACTAGTGTGGCACATAGTTCTTGTACATATGAAATGTGGACATTGTATTTTGATGATTCCAAAATGTAGGAGGGCTCTGGAGCTGGTTGTATTTTAATAGAACCGTGACAGAGAAAACATATGATCTCTAGCCGCTTGGAATTTGAGTGCACAAACAACACTGCAAAATATGAAGCACTCATCTTGGGTTTGCAAAGAGCATCGAACTCAATGTTGCGGCCCTCAAAGTAATAGGTGACTCAGAAATTTTTGTACGACAGGTACATGATGCCATACACTATGTTTCACCTCATCTCAAAAGTTACCAACAAGAGGTATGGCATTTGATTTCACATTTCCAATATTTTAACATTATTTTTGTTCCTAGAATGCGCAACGCAACTACGGATGCATTGAAAAATGTTGTTGCTAGTTTGTCACTGCTTAAGGATGTGTTTTTTTGTAGAAATTATTTATAAGCCATCCGTCCCTGATAATATTATTAATTTATGCGTTTTCAACAATGACCAACATAAACACACTTTATGGCGAACATTGATGTAATCACAGATGCAACTATCGATGAAGACAAACACGAGAAAGCATTGCAGGATATAATTAGTGCAAGAAAAGAAAACCCCAAGCTTAAATGCGTGGTATCATTAGAAAAGTTTTATGACTTGCATAATTTATTCTGAGGGTCAGTCAATGCAAAGACCCATAGCTTAACTTTGTCGTACGAGCAAATAAATTTGGGAACAAAAAAAAATATGAAGTTTGTTAATCTTGGTACTTGTTGCACACCAGAGGAGCGACAAGCTTTTATTTGCCTATTCAAGCAGTACCGAGATGTATTCGCGTGGTCATATGACGAGCTCAAAACTTATGACACACGAATTATCCAGCACGTGATCCCAACCAAAGAAGGGGCCAAGTCGTTCCAACAAAAGCTATGGAAAGTAAATACGATGCTTGAGCCCCTCATTCTAAAGGATCTAAGGAAGTTGTTGGATGCTCATATCATATATAAAGTGTGGCATTCTACCTGGATATCTAACTTGGTCCTAGTTAGAAAATTGTTCAGGGAAATACACTTATGTGTTGATTTAAGCAACTTGAACTGTGCCTCACACAAATAAAATTACCCCGTGTCATCTATGGAACAAATACTCCAAGCAATATCAAGGTAAGAGATGTTTTATTTATTGGATGGGAATTCTGGATATAACTAAGTTCTATTCTCAGAGTCTAAAAGACTCAAAACAACATTTCGCATGAAGTCGGGTACGTTTACATTCAAGAGAATTCCATTTGGGTTGATTAATGCCGGTGAAACATCTCAAAATGCCATGGACATTGCATTCCATAGATTGATTAGATAGAGAATGGTGGTCTACCTCGATGATTTCACGGTGTTTTCTAAGAAGAGATCTGACCACATACATCATTTGAAGAAAAGTTTCGAGCGATGTCACAAGTACAAGATATCCCTTAATCCAAAAAATAGTATTTTTGTAGTTTCTGAGGGTAATATCTTGGGGCATATATTTTCCAAAAGTGGGATTAAAGTAGACTCGAAGAGGGTCAAAGAAATTGCATAGATTTCCTTCCCAGTGAACAAGAAAGCTATGCAGTCCTTTGTAGGGAAAATCAACTTCCTTCGCAAGTTCATCTTTGATTACGCTTAGATTGTCAAGCCAATACAAGAGATGGTGAATGAGGATGAAATATACATATGGGATAAAAGGGAAAATGACTCATTTTCCCGTATCAATCAAGTTATTGCAGAAGCACCTTCTTTATACAACCCAAATTTCAGCAAATATTTTTTGCTCTACACTTTTTCTTATAACACTTCTCTCACCACTGTGCTTACGCAAAAGGATAACCATAACAACAAGCGAGAAATATCTTTCATGATATTAGTTTTCAAGGACTTGAAATTAATTATCCTGCCATTGATAAACATGCTTATGCAGTATACAAGGCGATGAAACATTTCTGGCCCTATCTCTTGAAAATCATTGTATTATATTTGTTCCCCACCCAATATTCTGATCATTGTTCGTTCAACAAGAGCTGGGTGAGAGAAGAGTGACCTGTATGACCATTTTATAGGAGAATGATTTAGAGTTCAAAATAGTTCACACAATCAAGGGCCACAATTTGTGTCAACTAGCAACAAATGTAGTGGACGCAAAAGAGGAGGAAGATCCCTTTGGATGGGAGCAAGAGATAGAAATGTATAATGTAGAGCAAGATTCCCCCACTATTATCGCAAACTCTTGGTATGCAGATGTGCACCAATACCTTGAGCACGATACTGTTCCCTCCCATTTATTTGCACGATATAAAATGGCATTTAGACTCAAAGCATTATATTACTAGTTGGTGAATGGGGTGTTTTTCATAAATCATTTTAATGGAGTATTGCTCAGGTGCTTAGAAGTGCACGATTTAATGAAAGTATTATCTGATCTCCACGATGGACTAGCCGAGGGACATTTCGTGGGTAACACAACTGCGCATAAAGTTATGGAGGTTGGTTTCTATTGGCCTACACTATTCAAAGATGCGCATGCCTATGCCCCCAAGTGTCCAGTCTATCAAATGTGTGTCAGCCGAAACAAGAAGTCATCCTCCCCATTGCAGCCTATAATAGTGGAAGAACCTTATTGGAGAAATATTTCCACATTCATCAAAGCAACACCATTATATTCACACTGCCACATGCTACTTTACGTGTGGACATAAGAAATTTTGCTTAAAGAGGTGAATGATTAGGAAGTCGTTAATTTCTTAAGCATAATATCATTTCCTGGTTTGAAATTCCTACTTCACTTGTTTTCGATAATGCAACATAATTTTCATCAGTAAATTTGTATGATTTTGCATTAGAAAATGGAATTGTATTGAAACATTCAAGTGATTACTTTCCGTAGGGGAATGGTCTTGGTGCGTCTGTTAGGGTCCTATAATAATAGGATTCATAATTTTTGAATTGACTTTGATTAGTCTTGTAATATGTACATACTTTGCTGTCTGCAAATTGTTTTCCCATATGAGAAAAATAAAAAAATGTAAAGAGGGTAAAAGTCCTAAAATAAAAATCAAAGGACTTGAAAGAAAAAGATCAAAATAGAAGACAAAAATGGACCCCAAACAAAAAAGAGAAAAATAAAATAGGAAAGGGATGCAAATCAAAATGCCACTACTATTTAATTTACTGCAAAATACAGATTATGTGCATTTTGTTCAAAATTCCATAATCCATGATAAGTCAAATAGCTTAATCTTGACTTTTTCATGCTTTAAATTTCATGTTATTAGATAGAGAATAAAGATCTATCCAAACAGTTTAATCTTGGCAGATCGGTAGTTAGGTAGAGAATAAATAAGGAGCTCAAAAACTTAATCTGATCCCTTGGAAGAAATAAGGATATAATTAGTTAGTTTGTTGTGTTAAAAGAAAATGAACAAGGTTTTGCAAGCTCAAATGCACCCAGGTAAATGAATAAAAAATGTTACGGTAGCAAATGGGTAGGTAGAAGCAATTTTACAATCATGGATAAGCAGAAATTGGTCAATTCAGTTACTAACTTCCTTCAAAAAGTCATTCCCTTGTAAAATACTTCATCCCCACCATTTTCATTATTTCCCCTTCATTTTTCCTTTTCCCATCATTATTCATCTTCCTTTGCAAAAATCCCCTTTTTCCTAAGTATAAAACTCATTTTACTTAGGGAAAGTAAAACCCTTGAATAATTCCCCTTTTACCCTAAAAAAACCCAAAAACCCAAAAAACATTTTATCCTAAGTTTAAATGTAAAAAGTATTATATTGGGACTCTCAAAAATCAAAATTATCCCTTTATTATGTTTTACATTAAACTTGGTTTATTTTTTTTCCTTTCTCATCGCACTTCATTACTAAACATTAACTCTATATATTAAATATTGTATTTTAACCTTACCCCGTAGTATATTTAATTCCTTTTAATATATATCCCACACCCATATTTTTACTTTTAGCCTATGGTTTATTTTCCCACGTGATTATTACATTCCCGCTCCCATAGGTTAAAACTATCCCTATTATATATTAACCCTGCCCAATGCTAAACTTACACATATTCATTTCATTTGTTATAGAAAATTTGAACCCACCTATCATATTATTCCAAACTATGTGTTTAAACATTATATTTTAATACATTTTACACTCCCGACGCATAATAATCTCGGGCCCCACACCTTTGAACCCGCAACTTCATTGTAAGATCATGACTGTTCACTCCTATCCATTAGATCCAACGAAGATAAACCCACATCACATATTTCATTGCGCGATCAATAACGAAATCAAACCTTGTGATAAAAACTGTTTTAAGCTTTTCTCTCTCCTCCACACGCCCTGATTCTATTTGATCGCATCGATCCTCCTGATTCTGCTTACCACCTTTCGTCGTTGCGAAAAATTCTTGGTGATTATTCCCTCCCTCATGCCCAAACTGCTTACAGATTTGAAATGACCGACAATAAATGCATTCACTATTCAACTGATTACTTATAAAACGTTTGAAATGCATTCATTTGAGCCTCTGTTACCGTTTTCTGCTCGTAAAACCTTCCCAGATCGAGATTAGAATGACACGCCTCTGTTTTAGCCTAAAAAATAACAAAAATCATCGAAATCAACTGCTACAACACAACAATAACCACCAGATTGCATATAAAGGCTAGAGGAAGCTACTGAAAGCTTTTCAACCCCAAAAAATCCTTCTTTAGAGCAAATTTCCAAATTTCACAGGTATTCCTCAAAGAAAGAAAGACTCATCCATCATTCTGAAAGAGTTTACTGCTAATTGAATCCTTTAAAAGCCCGTATGCCTAAATAATACCTCTTTGCTTCATTAATTATTCAAATATACAAGCCCTGAGCATTTTTCACAGGCTCTGATGCCTTGACCTGTTTTAGAATAAATTTTGATTGAGTTTAAGCCATCCGTAGACTTAAAAGGCCCTCTGATAACCTCCAAAACCTCTTCTACAGTACTTTGAAGCCTTTTTGCATAAAAATTAAGGTTTTAAGATTGTTCTACCACATAAATTCTACTATAAACCCTTGATATATTTTGTTAAGGCTATAAGGTCAAGAAATTGCTCTTTTTGATACAAAATTCCCAGTTTGACTCTAATTTATCAGAAATATCCTTTTGTAGGCTAAAGATAAACCCCTGTCATATCTAAAATCATTCTGTAAACTGTTTAAACTTACAGAAGTGTTTCACAGGCCTAAAATCAATGTTTTAAAGGTCAAGAGTGTTTAAATTGATAAATCAAAATAATCAATGGCATCCAAAAGCACTATTGTGATCAACCCTCTAAAACCCCCTGTTGTAGATGTAACACATACTCCCTTGCAGATGTAGACTTCAAAATTATAGATCCTGTTACAGAGTTTAACCTCCTTGAGCTCCACTGCTGGAGCCAAGAGAAATCCTTAGATCAAGTAGATGATGTGTTTATTTGGGAATCAGATTTGCCTAAATATGTTGTCCCTCACACTTATCAATTCCCATAAGCTATCAGATTATGCTAATATTATTATTCTCTAGATCAAAGAGCCATTGTGAATTTTGAAAAAGAAGTGTTGTTTACCATAACAGCTGAATCTATCAACTAGATGCTTCAATTACAGCCTGAACCTAATGAAGTCCCTTTATCAATTGAAGCCCTCACTAAGTTCTATTTGGACTTGGATTTTCCCCAGAGATTTCAATTTTTTCAAAGCTTCATTCCATCCTATGTGGAAATTCCTAAGCTCAACCCTCCATACTCCTCTTCTAAATTCTCAGAAAGAACCAGACACGTTATTTCCATGCTATATTTTATCCTTGGATATTTCACAGATGAACATGCTGATGCATCAATACTTGGTTTCTTGTGCATTTTTGTACCTGGCAAGCCCCCTGTAGTTATCTTTAATTTTGCCTAGTATATTTCTGATAACATCCATGAACAACTAGTCAAATAGCGTACTGAAGGCGTCTTTAGGTATACTTCATTTATTTTCCACATTTTCATTTATTTTCAGTTAGAAAAGTTTCCTATTGTTAGGAATCTGTAATTTTAGCAGATTGGTGAGACTAAAACTGCTGAAGCAACATTATTTCAATTAAATTTGGGATTCTAGGATCTAGCCCTCCTGAATCCGGAGAGGGATCTCTCCAATAAGTGAAAATATGGATTTTTCTTTGAAGTTTGGGGTTATGATATTAGGCTAGTTATGAAGGCCAAAGGTTTTGTTTGTTTTTGGATGGTTGAGCATGATTACTGTTTGGGGTGGAAAGTCCTAAATGCAAAGAGTTTCAAAGGTGAGAAGTTGCAAGCAATCAAAGTAAGCTTCGGCCAAAAAGATAGATAATTGCAGGTTTTATTCCATTGGGCTATGGAGTCATAATAGGGTTTAATTGGAACATCAAGAGGCAAGAGTGGTCCATGGGGCAAGTCATCTATGTCTAAGGATCTCTTTGAAGTTTGATTTATGGAATGAAATGATACAATAAGAAGGAGAAATTAATAGACGTAGAACAAAGAGCAGTCCAAGATTAGGTAAGTGCTTTTAAAATATCCTGCTTTGACATACACTTAAGAAAAACATAAAATTAAACTAGGATCTAGTAAGTACTTTCAAACTAACCAGCCTTTGATATAATTTCAATAGAAAACACTTTAAAACAAAGGGAAAATTGAAGGCAACTTTTGGAGTAGAAACTAGCAGGTCGGGCTCACCTCAAATCCTCTCCTAACTCTGCTTTACTTGGTTACTTTCAAGACAAACAAAA
The DNA here is from genome assembly GCA_034641835.2 of Pinus albicaulis. NCBI lineage: Eukaryota > Viridiplantae > Streptophyta > Pinopsida > Pinales > Pinaceae > Pinus > Pinus albicaulis. The sequence goes on along the minus strand of CM076574.1, from coordinate 751,822,501 downwards.
AAATAACACAGAATGGCCTAAGATCTAGTAAGTACTTTTAAACTAGCCAACTTTTGACACATTCCAAGGGAAACATCCAGATAGTTGTGGGGATAAAAGTGGGACCAGGGCTCACCATATCTTCCTCAGTTCATCTTCACAAAACATATACTGAAAATAACATTTAAGAATAACATTCAGCTAAGACAATAAGACGAGGGAACGCCAGCATTCCTATGCTTGAACTGAATTAAATCATTCCTAAATAACACAGTCTAGAAGAAAACATTCAGATAAATATTTTTAGTCAGAGAAGGTCACTGATGTACAGTAGGTCCTAACTCTATGCATGTTGTTCTTTATAAGAGAAAATGGAACACAGTGAAAACAAAAACAAAATGACAAGTTACAATAAGGAAAACATCACCGTCAACATAGACCAGGATCCCATAAATAAGCTTGTATTTATGCTCCAAACCAGTTACAAATTTAAGTCTAGTGCTTTAGTTTAGCAACCATCTATACATCTCAGCCTAACCTATCTATCACCAGCAGAGCTCCAAGGGCCAGTGAATACTATTTACAATCAGAAATTTAAGCTTAAGTGTATATCAAAGTTCTGCAACCAACCCCTCTCTCATCTTCTGCAGTAGTATCTATACAAGAATGAGGAGGTGAGATCTGATAAAAGATATCAATTACAATTAATACAAATTTAATGGTTTCTTGGCCTTTGGGGGCTCGATTAAGAGACTTACATAGGTGTCCTCTATATTAAATGTTTTTACATAAAGATTAAGATCGGTGGGAGCTTTTGTTGACCTTTGAGGCTCTGTGTGGTGTCGAAGTAACTCTGTAGATGTTTGTCATTAATTTCCTTGCAGAATTTCCTCTTTGGCTGCGTTTTGAGACAAATATCTGATCCTGATCAAATAAATTCGGCCTCTGATTGAATACTTTGAGGCACAGGTGGCATCGTGGTAGCTAGAGGGATCAATTTGCCTCAATTGTGGCGGTGGAGGTTTTCCTGTCGATAAAACACTTCAGATTTTCTTTAAAATGTGTTTTAAATTGGGGATTAGGCTTTTGATAAACATTATTAGCCGTGATCCCCGCAAAATTTGTCTTTAATCCTCTATTTTGATAAATTTTGGCCTTTGTCATTGATACTCTCTGACTGTGCCCGATTCATGGTTTTTGTTGATGTACAGGGCTGTGCAGGGGCGATATGGCATCAATGCCTGAAGAAACACTGATGAAAACATGGTTTTAACACCCTGTGATGATTTTATTTGGTGAATCAAAGGCAGGAGGATTGTCACCCTCTTCTTTCGAATTTTCTTCAAAAATGGCGAGAAAATCATTTAAACCCTTCAAAATACAAACAAATATTAAAAAATCCTGCATACATAGGTTTATTGCTGCGGAGGCATGTGGAGGAAGCGTGGCCGTTGGATGGCGTCATCCAATGGTCATGATTGATCGGGAGAAGTCATAGAGAAAGCGAAAGATTTGTTTAAATCAGAGCCGTCGATCGCGTAGAGATCGACGGTCGAGAGCGGAAAATGGAAAGTAAAAAAAGGGAAATGTTGACTGGGCGATGGAAGTGGGCAATGAAATATGGACCATCGATCTGCAGATCAGATCGACGGTGGAGATTAGTTGGATGCCGCGCCGTAGCCCGGTTAACTGTCGGGAATCTTCAGTGAGCGATAACCGTCGGATGGGCAGCCTCAGATCGGACGGCACACATCAATATCACGCCGGGTCCACGTCCGAACGTTAACGTGCGATGGACGACGGTTTTTTGAACAGTGTCCAAGACACGTGTCGGCCAGCGTATGGAATCACTGCCGATCGGGAAAAAACCACCCTTGCCCCAAAGGCGGTGTGATGAATACCGCGCGGTTTTTGGACAGGTGAGTGGAATGCGAGGACCACCGGGGAGATGGACTCCGCACCGTCGATCTGCGGATCAGATCGACGGTGGAGATTGACTGGGGTTTTTAACCAGCGAAATTTTTATAACATAATAAAAATCGAAAAATTCATATAACCAAAGGTTTTATATATATTTATAATGCGGCTTGGCGCCCGACTGCGGGGCCGAGGGTTATATGAAGGGTAATACGACCAGGGTTAAAAAAGGAGGGGCTAAAGACTAAAATACATATAAAACATGCATTTCAATGGTTTAGAGGGGTTCCGATAAGGCAAAGAAGGAGTCTTTAAACCTTATAAAAGGGTTTTGATGAAGGGGAAAGGGAAAAATCATGAAAATGAGGGATTTTTCATGGGAGATGAAAGGGTTAAAATGAGGTTAGTTTTGGAAGAAGGGAAGGGGGAAAAAGGTGCTTGCAGCAGTATTCTGGCTTGGAAATCAGCAGGATTTCTAAAGGGGGAAAAGGCATAGTAGTGAAGATTTTGAGACAAAGGCATGAGGCCTTCAAGAGTCTTCAAGAGCCAACAATTTTTAGCAATAAAATTTGTTCCTTGAAGGCTCAAAAAGTCTTAGCCACCTTTTTCTATAAAAAATATTATAGGTGGCTAACACCTATAACTCTTCAGAAGATGGATGTGGAAGGAAATCCCCAATTTGTTGTATTATGGAATTCCTTGATCAGGAAGCAGTCAGATGAGTTAACTTATGCAAATTTTACAGATTCTTTTATCCATCGCTTGGTTAATTTGCTAAATAGCAGTCTTCAACCCAGGATCAAACATCTGAGCAAAGTAGAACCGGTGATTGGTATTTATACCAAAATATCACTGAAATCAGAGTCTATGGGTCAAACCCGATTTCCTATAAATTACCAAAATACCTCCCCATGAGGTTGTTTGCTCTAGAGTATATAAGACATATTTTAAACTCAAATGTTGTAAATTTATTGGCTGCAAAGAAAAAAACTCAATTTAAACTGAAAAATCAGGTTGGTCCATTCATATATAACAACAGAGAAGCAGGTCCAGAGGCAGAAAAGCAGTTATTAGAGTTCAAGTATAGCACTATTTTTCTTTGGTATTATGATCCCTTTGGCATAATCAGAAAAATGAGAGTTAAATATAAATTAACTCCATACATTCATGAAAAGAAGCCTGATAATGAGAAATATTCAAACCAAACAGAATGGTTAGAGAATACACTGGTAGAAGATGATAAGCAAAGTGATACTAGTCACATTTTGCAGAATCCAGCTCAGGAACATAGAAGTATGAAAAGAAACAAGGAAGACGAGTCTTACACAGTTGAGACCACTATAGAAACCAAATTCAAACTCAGATACAACAAAAAGCCAAAGATTAATCCTGCAAGCAAAGAAAAAGAGACTGTTGAGGTCATTGACACAAAGATTCCAGAGAAAGATATTGTACCTCCTATAGTAATTGAAAATGAATAGTAGCCTACCAATTCTAATACACAGTTGATTAAAAAACAACATAGTATAGAAGTGTCATCATCAAATCAAACAGAAGAAAAGGATATGGACATCAAGGAAAGGTACAAGGAGATTAAAGCTAAAAATGAAGAAATAAAAAATGAAATATACTCTCAGTACTTAAAGCAGACCCCCAACATACAAAACAGGCTGCTTTAAACCTTTGATTACAAGAACAAGAAGATGTTGATAATAGTGCTTCAACCCACAATACCAACTCCAAAAACATTATCTGATTATAAAAAGGTTGATTTTGAAGTGTCAGTCCAGGATATTCATCCTTTGGACCAGATTGAATTCCATAAACAAGAAGGAGAGATGATTTATTCCACAATGAATACAAAAGAAATGAGTGCTCAAAAGCTTCAAAATACTTTGATAAATGTAAGAGATCAATGAAAACTGGAGAAAGCTTCATCACATGCAAAGGATATCATAATAAAATCATTGGAGGAATTAGTGATTGAGGTAGGTTATGATCCTTAGAACATAAAAGCTGCAGAGGAATTGATTAAAAAGAATAATGTTGATATTGCTGCTCTTAAGAAACAGTTGAAACTACCTCTCACTGAGCATCTTGAAGCTAAGGAGATTTTGCAGGATACTAATAAAAAAGATGAAATGATGAGTCTTATTTTGCAGCTTACAACTCAGATTAAAGAAATGGAGATTGAGATGGATAAATTGGTCCAAGAAAAAGAAGCCACCAAAGCATAGGAAGTCCCTGCCACTATGATTCCTATGGTTACAATAGCAGTGCCATCTACTCTTGCAGAAACACTAGCTCCTAATGTTCCAATGGCTACAATAGTCCCAGTAACTTCATCAACAACTTCTGCCACTGAGTCTTCAACAACAACAACCTAGTAATTAGATGAGGCAAGTAAATTGGTAAAGGCAATGCAGGACATGTCCATTCAAACCAATTAAATAAACAGGTTAAAGGAACAAATTAAAAATCTTGAAGATGCCAAAAAAATTGCATAGATTAATGCCAAGAATGAAGAGAAAAAGGCTAATAGGTTGAATGAACAACTCAAGAAATTAGAAAAAAAATTAACCTTGAAAGAACCTATGGCACATGTTAAAAATCAATTATGGTCCAATATCATTGAAGCGGTCAATGATACTTGGCCATCTATACAGGTAATTTATAAGTAGAAAGATTCACTGAAAGTAGCAAAAGAAGCAATACAAAAAACCAAGGAGGAGCTAGGTAAAAAACTTGAAGAGGCATTAAAAATTATCAAATTCCTCAATTCCAAAAATAAACAATAATTGGATGAAATTGGAATTACAGATAGAACAAAGACCATACTTGAGGTAAGAAAGGTAATATCCAAGAAGAACTTGATGACTTAATTAGAAGAAAAGTGCCAAAACATGGAAATGACAATTACAAGATTCATGATAAAATTTGATATTTTAAGGCAAAAGGGCCTTCTTAATCCACTGGTAATTAATGAAAAATTGATGAAATAGGAAGATTATGACAAAAATATGAGAGAATTTGCTAAAGAACAAGTAAACAAGTCATATTGGCAGGGAATCCCAACAGGGAAAGTTTTGCATAAGAATCTTGAAAATCTGTTTTACTTGCAACATGAAGTAAAGCACCTGTTTGTTAACAAACCAACATTTTACAAATATAATGAAGCTGATGAAAAATTCAGAAGGCTTATGAAGATCAAATTACCAGAAGCCGAGTTCTGGGAGAAGTTAATTGATTTACTATAAGAACAGATTATAGTGATGATAGAGCATGAAAGGTAAAAATAGAGTTTGTTGTTTTCTACATCAGCAGTAAACAATTTTGGCAGTCAAAGAGTATCAAGATGAAAGTGTATTAGTTAAAGTGTATCAGATGAAATATTGAAGATCAAATCAAATTGAAGATAAAACTGCTAGCGTGAGGGACACCTCAGTTGTCCAGCTGCAGCTAAAATCCAAACAACAAGCTATTTTATTTCAATAAATAGGACAACTAGCGATTATTTAGGCAATTGTCACTATCTTCTTGCATGAAGATATTTATTTTCCAAGAAAAATTCGTATGTTTATTCTAGGATATTTTGTACTATTTTTTGTATAAATACTTCATCATTTGAAGTATTGAGTGTGGATTAATTGCTAAACATTTCTGTAGCTGTAATATTATGAGCCTAAGGGTTTTTGTATCAATTTCAAGTCAGCAGACTGGATCACAGGAAATAAATCATCATATTACAGGATTCATGTGTTGGGCCACTGCAGTGAAGTGTTTCACTTGTCATCTTGTCTATTTTCTTATGTTTTCCATCTAATCATGAATGTGTTTTGAATCTAAATGATAAATTAGGAATTGTATTTTAGAATTTGTTAAAAGCACTATGTTTTGACTAATTATCATTTAAATGTTTTCTACTGATATCTAGACCAGGGAACCCTTAATTGCTCCCTGATTTCGATTGAACTTTTCTTTTTCACTCCTAATCCGGATTTAAGAACCCTTGATTTCTCTTTTATCCCAATAAAAACCATTTCACCATCAACCTTTGAAGATTTGAAGTGACTCTGCTATCTTGCCCTGTAAACATTTACTTTTAGACCTTGATCCTGATTTGATTGCTTGACACATTGACTCCATTTTCCCAATGAGATACAGATCTATAGCTATCCATCTAAGTAAGTGATTTCCCCACCAAACCAAATCAAAACCTCAAAACCAATTTTCTCTATATAACTAGCCTAAAATCAAATATAATCAACAAAGTTAAATAATATAGAGAGAGCCCTCTCTGAGCATTAGGAAGGCTATATCCTAAAGCTTCAAATTAGGTTTGTGGTTACCTCTACTATTCTTTAAACACAAAATACAAAATCTCACAACTTTTGAGAATTATTAGAGTGATAACATACTGGTGACCATACTGGGGACTAACCAATCCTTAGTTTTAAAAATAGATCTTAAAGGAAATCTTTTCATTATCTTTTCACCTTAAGATTGCTTTAATAAGTTGTGAGTATATTTTCATAAAAATTGTAATTCTGGCTTCTAGAAGAGTCTATAATACCAGGTCAAATCCAGATCCACAACCTACTGTCATAGTAGATAATCATGACATAATTGGAAAGAAAAATAAAAGAATAGAAGATTTAGGTAATAAGATTTCATTAGTCAAAGAAAATTCCCTTCCAAAACAACTATCAAGTTTAAAAGACATAGGATTTGATTAAAATTTTGAAGAATATTTATTGAGAACCAAATCAGAAAGTGACTTACATAAAACTGTTATAGATCCTGATTTTATTTAATTCATTGAAACTAAGAAGGAAACTGTTTCAGTTGATTATGAGGAAAAGACTTTTGAAATTTATGATAAGCTTGATACCATAACTGCTACTTTGATTAAAGAAATAGATAAAGCTTATTTACAACATTCAGTTGAATTGAGTGCTTTATCAGCCTATACCCCTAAGCCTTCTACAAACCATTTAGTTACCAACCTTATAGAATCTGTAGGTTCATCCCTATTCACTATCACTTCATCCATTATTTCCACCACACTTCATTCCACAGATTCATTTTTTCCTAAGCAACCATTTCAACCTAGAATATTGTTCACATCCTCCACCACCTCAAGTTTATTCCCTAGTATTTCTACTGCATTTTCCAATACATCATTCTCATTCCCAAGCACCTCTTATAACATCCCAAATTATTCTAGTATCTCAACCACATTTGCAAGCACATCTTATTATATTCCAATCTCATCTACAATTTCTGTAACTTCATCATCAAGTACTTCTAGCTCTTCACCAAGTACTTCAAACTTACCTCCTAGCCAAGTTTGAATCCAAGCCATGGCTGCAAGATATGCTCCATTGGTCCTACCAGCACAATTACATGACATGCCCCAGGATTATCAAAGTAAAATCCCTCAATTTGATGGAACCACTCATTACACTGCCCAACAACATGTTAATAAGATGACATATTATTTTGAACTACATGAAATAGATGAAGCTGATGTTCAAATGAGACTTTTTTCCCAAACTTTAACTAGTGAGGTAAAAAAGTGGTTTAAAGGTTTAAATGCTGGTAGTATTTCTGATTTAGCAGTTTTTCATAGATTATTTCTTAATAGATGGGAAAAGAAGAAAAATCCACTACAAATCTTATCTGAATTTGAAAGTATAAAAAGAGCACCAAATGAAACCATTTAAGATTATTGTACTAGATATAACAATATTTATAATGCAATTCCTGCTAATCTTAAGCCTCCTCTAGATTCTATACTTATCAAATTCCCTAATGGATTTGACACAAATATAGCTTATCAACTGAGAGAGAGAAATCCAGAGACATTAGAGCAGATGCAAAATAATGTTGTTAGTGTAGAAGCAAACTTGTTAGCAAAGAAAGCTAGATTAAGAAATGAAAGGAGAGTGACAATAAAAGAGGAAACATCTACTTCAGATTTGAAAATAGATCAATTAGCAAAAACATTAGAGATAATGATGGATAGGTTAGATAATATGGAAAGGAAGCCATAGTGGGATAACCAACAACAAGGTCCTCAAATTAGAAAATCTCAATTTCAGGAAAAACACCAACACTAGAAAATCTAGAGAATCAACACCTGACCAAACAATAAGACCACCTTTCCAAGAGAACTATGCTGAAAGTTCTCATCATAATGAAGATGATGAAGACACCATTAATATAATGGGAATTAATGAGGATAACACCATTTTTATTACACAAGAAGAACGAGAATTATATGAATTACAACAATTGCAATTGGATTCTGGTGATTCTTTTGATTACAAGCAAGGTTATGAGTTTGCAATCAATGAATTTCATAAGCAATATAACCTTAGGAGAAAGAAAAATCTAGAGCCTTCTTTTAAGAAATCTGCCCAAACACAAACAAAGAAAACAATAGAGGCTCCTACCACTAAAGTTCTGCAAATTCTCCCAAGGGAAACAAAGCAAAACTGTAGTTCAACTCCGAAAGTTTCAAGTCCCAAAATTTCACCTAGTCCAAAAATTGTTGATATCACAGATGATGCTGTTCAAATATCAATAGATTCTAAAAAAATATGCTGCTGCCAAAACAAAAAATTATGCTAAAACAACAATTTTAGACTTAAAAACACCTACTGCTAATCCTAAAGCAGCCACTGCTAAAACAACTGCTGAAAATACAAAATATGCAAAGACTTCCACTACATCTCAAACTATTTTTGAAAGGAAAACTAAAAGCAGTAAGACAGTGGAAATACAAACAGAGAATGAGAGACCAACTGTAGAAAAAGAAGATAAACCTACCCAAACTACAATTACAAAAGAAGAAATAATTCAGCTAGGAAAATCACAGGCACCATTTAATATCCAAGCTGAAATTTCCAAATTGAAGATACCAATTCCTTTGACAGAGTTGGTAAAACATGACCTATACAAAACACCTATCATTGAGACTTTGAATATGAATGATGGAGAAGATTCAGTAAATTTGAGTGATGATCAACCAGAGTTAATCTCTGGTCTTAATGTTAATGAGAAACACCAAGATGGAGCAGTTCCACCTTTATACATTAGCTTAACTGTTTATGATTAGATTTTACATAATGCTATGCTAGATTCAGGGGCCTCACACAATTTTATGCCAAAAGAAATAATGGAAACCTTGAATTTAGACATCACTAGACCTTACAAGGATCTCTTCTCATTTGACTCTAGCAAAGTGAAATTTTTAGGTTTGATAAAAGATTTATGTGTTACTTTAGTTCAATACCTTGGAAAAAGCATAGTCATGGACATTGTAGTAGCTGACATCCCTCCCAAATATGGAATGCTCTTATCTCGCTCATGGGGAGATAAACTTCATGGATCTCTACAACTTTATATGTCTTATGCAACAATATCAGTTTTTGGCCAACCCAAGAAAATTCATAGAGAAATATTAATGAAGTACATGGTTAGTATTGTAGAAATACCAAGAAATTATCCTATTTAATCTACACCTACTGATATGAATTCATTCATTTAATGTAATTATGAAACTGGTAGTGAAAACAATACTGAACTAAAACAGAAAAACAAAGCACCAGATAGTGATAATATTTTTCATGAATCATTGTGGCACCTAGATTTTTATGGATCAATTAATAAATTAGGAGCAGGAGTAGGAGTTTGGATACACAATATGGAAAACAATAATATAGAAGGTCATGCTTTTAGATTAAATTTCAAATGTACAAACAACATGGCTGAATATGAAGCTCTTATTTTAAGACTGCAGATTGTTAGGAATTTAGGAGCCAAAAGAGTGTCAATTATGGGATATTCTGAGTTAATTGTGAAACATATAACATGAGAATATTCTGTATATAATCCAAGATTAAGCCGATATAGAGATACTGTTTTAGATCTGATTAAGGAACTACTTGAATGTGACTTTTTTGCAATACCTAGAAAACAGAATCTACAGGCCCACAACTTAGAAACTTTTTCTATTAAACACATATTTCATTAAATTTGGAATTTTTTAAATACAAGGACTTCACTAGAATTGAGTTTTTTTGTTTTTTTGAAATTCTAGATCCACTATTTAATTCCAAATTTAATGAGATATGTGTTAGTACCTGTAATCTGCCATTTCAACCAAATCATAGATATACAACAAAAGTTAAACACAAACCTACAATAACAGATAATCTTAAATATTGGCAAATATTTTCACAGGATGAACAGATTTATCATTTTATGAACAATGAAGGAGAATTTCAGGGTTGTAATATAGACACAGATTGTACAGTAGATCAAAACATAGATAGTGAGATTGATTTAAACAATATAGATGTAAATAAATTAGATTTTGCTAAACCCACTAAATTTACTCAAGTAGAAATATATAATTTAGAAAAAGTAGAGATTGAACAGTTAGTTGATGATGATTCTGACATTTTAAACCTCAAGGACAACTTTTTACCTAAGTGACTAGCCCCTTTAGAAGATCTTTTTGACTCTAATGATGTTGCAAGGAAACCTAAGATGGAGCTATTAAGATCTGATATTGAAGAGTGCAATATAGGAACATAATTAAAGCCTAAAATGATTAAACTTTCAAAAGCCTTACCTCAGGAAGAAAAAGTAAAATACATAGCTCTGTTTAAGGAATTTCAGGATGTATTTGCATGGAGTTATGAGGGCTTAAAATCCTATGACACTAGCATAATACAACATAAAATACCCATAAAAGAAGATCAAAAACCTTTCAAATAGAAGCTTAGAAGGATCAATCTTGTTTTGATGCCTTTAATTGAGAAAGAGGTTAAGAGAATGTATGAAGCCTAAATAATATTACTAATCAGATATTCTGATTGGGTTTCAAATCTAGTTCCCACTAGGAAAAAGACAAGAGAAATCAGACTGTGCGTTGATTTTATATATTTAAATAAAGTTTCCTTAAAAGACAACTACCCTCTCCTCAAGATGGATCACATTCTATAAAGGGTAGTTGGATCTTCCAGAATTTCATTACTTGATGGATTCTCTGGATATAACCAGATTTTAGTCCAACCAGAAGACCAACCTAAAACTACTTTTACTACTCCTTGGGGTACTTTCATGTATGTGAAAATGCCTTTTGGATTAATGAATTTAGGAGCCACTTTTCAAAGAGCTATGGATTTAGCCTTTGCTAAAGAAATTCATGAATTCCTTGTGATTTATTTAGACGACATCACTGTATTTTCAAAGACTGATAATGAACATTTAGACCATCTCAGACAAGTATTTATCAAATGCAAGAAATTTGGCATCTCTCTAAATCCTAAAAAGACTTTATTTGGACTAGAAGAAGGTAAATTATTAGGACATATCATATCTAAAGAGGGAATTAGGATAGACCCAGCTAGAATAGAGGCCATTCTAAACATTACTCCTCCTAGGAATATTAAAGAATTGCAAAATTTCTTAGGTAAAATTAACTTTCTCAGAAGATTCATCTCAAATCTAGAAAAAATAATTAGAGAACTTAATAATATGTTGAAAAAATATTTAGTACTTAAATGGACTGTGGAGGCCAATCAATCATTTGAATCAATTAAACAAGCCTTGACAAAAACACTAGTCCTTATAAGTCCCGACTATAAAAAAAATTTCATTATTTTTTCCTTTGCTTTAGAACACACTATTGTTGTAGTTTTATTGCAGAAAAATGATCAGGGCTATGAGGAGCCCATTGCTTTTTTCAACAAGTCACTTAGAGATGCCACTTTAAAGTATAACACAATGGAAAAGCAGGCACTAGCTTTAGTGGAAGCTATCAAAGACTTTAGAGTGTACATTATTTATTCACATATCATTGCTTATGTTCCAAATGCAGTTGTAAAGGACATTCTAATACATAATGGACCTCATGGTAAAAGAGGCAAGTGGATTGCCACCATTTTGGAATATGCCATAGAAATCAAACCCACCAAACTCATAAAAGGTCAAGGTTTAGCCAAACTCATGGATGAATCAAATTGTCATGCTTTAGATATTAATTTTATTGCCCAAATAGATGACCAGGAAGAGATGATGACTCCAGAGATCAGTGAAGCCTTTTCAGACTCACCATGGTATGCAGATATTGTATTTGTATTACTAAATTTACAAGATCCTCTTGGATTATCAAGAACTAAAGCTAGATTTTTAAAGTTAAAGGCAATAATATTTTGTATCATAGACAATGCATTGTTTTGGAAAGATCACGGTGGAATTTTATTGAATTGTTTGCTTAAAGAAGAAGCTGATAAAGTTTTGGAAGAATTTCATGTAGGTGAATGAGGGGGGCATCTCTACTGGAAGACTACTGCACATAAAATCTTGAGAGCTGGTTTTTATTGGCCTACCTTGTTTGCAGATGTCAAAAAGTATGTGACCTCCTATCACAATTGCCAAATATTTGAAGGAAAGAAAAATTTGATACCTTTTCCCTTAAAACCCATCTCAACATAAATGCCTTTTCAACAATGAGGTCTTGAATTCATTGGTGAAATTCACCCTCCATCATCATCCCAACACAAGTGGATTTTGAAAGCCATAGACTATTTCACTAAGTGGATAGAAACCATACCTTCCAGGCAAGCCACTGACACTGTCATAATATCATTTTTAGAAAAAATCATACTCTCAAGATTTGGATTCCCCCAAAAGATAATCACTGATAATGCAGTTGCATTCAAGTCCAAAAATATGATTGACTTCTGTCATAAGTACCACATTACCCTTGGCTATTCTAATGTGTATTACCCTCAAGGTAATGGCCTTGCTGAATCCTCCAATAAAATCCTTGTGAACATCATCTAGAAACTACTAGAAGACAATAAGAAAACATGGAACAAAAGGTTATTAAAAGCCTTATGGGCAGATAGACTTACCACAAAGAAATCTATTGGTACATCCCCTTACCAACTTGTTTATGGAATGGATGGTGTCTTTCCATTTTCTTTAGGAGTACCAGTAATAAAGATAATTCAAGAACTGCAAGTTGAAACCAATGATATTCAAAGAAGGATTAACCAAACCATATACTTGCAGCAAACCAGAGAAGAGGTTTATCTTAAGTCTCAAGTTGTCCAAGAAAAGATTAAAAAGATTTTTGACAAGGAGACTAAGGAAAATGATTTCTATATAGGTGACAAAGTTTTAAAGTGGGATTCAAGGAGAGAAGAGAAAGGTAAACATGGGAAATTTGATTTCTTAAGGAAATGACCTTATGTTATTTATGGTTACAGAGGTAACAATTCTTTCTTTTTGAAGGAGTTGGATGGATCAGATCTACTAGGTGGACCTATCAATGGTAGAATGCTAAAGCATTATTATTCCTCGGAATAACAGATAGTTCACTTTGTTTACTTTATTCATTGTACATAACATTGACGATTTTAAATTTGATTGGATGTTTTTCCTAGCAAAGTTGAAGCCCAGAGAGAAGGCCCTAAGCTTTGAAAGATAAAATATCATAAGTATGAATAATTGCAGAGCTTAGAAAATAGTTCCAAGGCCAGCACAATCAAAATTCAAAGGCTACTAGTCTCAAAGTTCTTGACATTTCACCAGGAAATGCCATCCCCATGTGGAGCCACTCTTAGGGTCCTATAATAATAGGATTCATAATTTTTGAATTGACTTTGATTAGTCTTGTAATATGTACACACTTTTCTTTCTACAAATTGTTTTCCCATATTAGAAAAATAAAAAAAATTAAAGAGGGTAAAAGTCCTAAAAGAAAAATCAAAAGACTTGAAAGAAAAGGATAAAAAAATAAGAGAAAAATGGACCCCAAACAAAAAAGAGATAAAAATAAAATAGGAAAGTGATGCAAATTCAAATGCCACTACTATTTACTTTACTACAAAATAAAGATTATGTGTATTTTGTTCAAAATTCCATAATCCATGAAAAGTCAAATAGCTTAATCTTGACCTTTTTCATGCTTTAAATTTCATTTTATTAGATAGAGAATAAATATCTATCCAAACAGTTTAATCTTGGCAGATCAGTAGTTAGGTAGAGAATAAATAATAAGGAGCTCAACAACTTAATCTGAGCGCTTGGAAGAAATAAAGATAGAATTAGTTAGTTTGTTGTGTTAAAAAAATTGAACAAGGGTTTGCAAGCTCAAATGCACCCTGGTAAATGAAGAAAAAATGTTAGGGTAGAAAATGGGTACGCAGAAGCAATTTTATAATCATGGATAAGCAAAAAATGGTCAATTTAGTTACTAACTTCCTTCAAAAAGTCATTCCCTTGTAAAATACTTCATCCCCACCATTTTCATTCTTTCCCCTTCATTTTTCCCTTTCCCATCATCATTCATCTTCCTTTGCAAAAATCCCCTTTTTCCTAAGTATAAAACTCATTTTACTTAGGGAAAGTAAAACCCTTGAATAATTCCCCTTTTACCCTAAAAATACCCAAAAACCCAAAAAACATTTTATCCTAAGTTTAAATGTAAAAAGTATTATATTGGGACCCCCAACAATCAAAATTATCCCTTTGTTACGTTTTACTTTAAACTTAGTTTATATTTTTTCCCCTTTTTCATTGCACTTCATTACTAAACATTAACTCTATATATTAAATCCTATATTTTAACCTTACCCCGTATTATATTTAATTCCTTTTAATATATATCCCACACCCATATTTTTACTTTTAGCCTATGGTTTATTTTCCCACGTGATTATTAGATTCCCGCTCCCATAGGTTAAAACTATCCCTATTATATATTAACCCCGCCCAATGCTAAACTTACACTTATATTCATTTGATTTGTTATATAAAACCTTAACTTGCCTATCATATTATTCCAAACTATGTGTTAAAACATTATATTTAGTACATTTTAAACTCCCGATGCATAGTAATCCCAGGCCCCACGCCTTTCACCCCGCAGTGTCATTGTAAGATAATGACCGTTCGCTCCTATCCACCAGATCCAATGGTGATAAACCCACATCACAGATTTCATTACGCGGTCAATAACGAAATCAAACCTTGTGATAAAAGCTGTTTTAAACTTTTCTCTCTCCTCCATGCATCCTGATTCTATTGGATCGCATCGATCCTCCCGATTTTGATTACCACCTCTCGACGTTGTGAAAACCGCTTGGCGGTTATTCCCTCCCTTGCGCCCAAACTGCGTACAGATTTGAAATGATCGGTAGTAAATGCATTCACTGTTCAACTAATTACTTATAAAATGCTTGAAATGCATTCATTTGAGCCTTTGTTATTGTTTTCTGCTCGTAAAACCTTCCTAGATCGATATTAGAACAATGCTGCCTCTGTTTTAGCCTAAAAACTAATAGAAATCATCTAAATCAACTGCTACAACACGACAAGAACCACCAGACTGCATATAAAGGCTAGAGGAATCTACTGAAATCTTTTCAACCCCAAAAAATCCTTCTTCACATCAAATTTCTGAATTTCACAGGTATTCCTCAGAGAAAGAAAGACTGATCCATCGTTCTGAAAGAGTTTACTGTTAATTGAATCCTGTAGAAGCTTGTATGCCTAAAGAATACCCCTTTGCTTCATTAATTCTTCAGATATCCAAACCCTGAGCATTTTTCACAGGCTCTGATGCCTTGACCTATTTTAGAATAAATTATGATTGAGTTTAAGCCATCTGCAGACTTAAAAATCCCTCTGATAACCTCCAAAACTTCTTCTATAGTACTCTAAAGCCTTTCTGCATAAAAATTAAGGGTTTAAGATTGTTCTACCATAGAATGTCTACTATAAACCCTTGATATCTTTTGTTAAGGCTATAAGGTCAAGAAATTTCTCTTTTTGATACATAATTGCCTTTGAGTCAAATTTATCAGAAATATCATTTTGCAGGCTAAAGATAAACCCCTGTCATATCTAAAATCATTTTGTAAACTGTTTTAACTTACAGAAGTGTTTCAAGGGCCTAAAATCAGTGTTTTAAAGGTCAAGAGTGTTTAAATTGATAAATAAAAATAATCAATAGCATCCAAAAGCACTATTGTGATCAACCCTCTACAACCCCCTGTTGTAGATGTAGAACATACTCCCTTGGCAGATGTAGAATTCAAAATTACAGATCCTGTGACAGAGTTTAACCTCCTTGAGCTCCACTGCTGGAGCTAAGAGAAATCCTTAGATCAAGCAGATGATGTGTTTATTTGGGAATCAAATTTTCCTAAATATGTTGTCCCTCACACTTATCACTGCCCATAAGTTATCAGATTATGCCAATCTTGTTATTCTCTAGATCAAAGAGCCATTGTGAATTCTAAAAAAGAAGTGTTTTTTACCATTACAGCTAAATCTATCAACTAGATGCTTCAATTATAGCTTGAACCTAATGAAGTCCCTTTATCAATTGAAGCCCTCACTAAGTTCTATTTGGAATTGGATTTTACCAAGAGATTTCAAAATTTTCAAACATTCATGCCATCTTATGTGGAAATTCCTAAGCTCAACCCTCCATACTCTTCTAAATTCTCAGAAAGAACCAGACACATTATTTCCATGCTATTTTTTATCCTTGGATATTTCACAGATGAACATGCTGATGCATCAGTAATTGGTTTCTTGTCCATTTTTGTACCTGGAAAGCCCCCTGCAGTTATCTTCAATTTTTCCTAGTATATTGCTAATAGCATCCATGAACAGCTAGTCGAATTGCCTATTGAAGGTGTCTTTAGGTATACTTCATTTCCTTTCCACATGTTCATTTATTTCAGTCAGAAAAGTTTCCTATAACTCTTCAGAAGATGGATGTGGAATGAAATCCCCAATCTGTTGTATTTTGGAATTCCTTGATTAGGAAGGAGTTAGTTGAGTTTACTTATGCAGAGTTTACAGATTCTTTTATCCATCCCTTGGTTAATTTTCTAAATAGCAGTGTTCAGCCCATGATCAATAATGAAATCAATAATTTTTTTCAACTATATGAGCAAAGTAGAATAGGTGATTGGTATTTATACTAAAATCACACTGAAATCAGAGTCTATGGGTCAAACCTGATTCCCTATAAATTTCCAAAATATCTCCCCATGAGGTTGTTTTCTCTAGAGTATATAGGACATATTTTAAACTCTAATGTTGTAAATTTCTTGGTTGCAAAGAAGAAAACAAAATTTAAACTGAAAAATCAGTTTGGTCCATTCATATGTAATAACAGAGAAGCGGTCTAGAGGCATAAAAACAGTTGTTAGAGTTCAAGTTCAACACTATTTTTCTTTGGTATTATGATCCCTTTGGCATAATCAGAAAAATGAGAGTTAAATATAATTAACTCCATACATTTATGAAAATAAGCCTGATATTAGAAATTCTCAAACCAAACAGAATGGTTAGAGAATACACTAGTAGAAGCTGATAAGAAAAGTGATACTAGTCACATTTTGAAGACTCCAGCTCAGGAAGACAAAAGTATGAAAATAAACAGGGAAGAAAGGTCTTACAGAGCTGAGACCACTACAGAAACCAAATTCAAACTCAGATACAACAAAAAGCCAAAGATTAATCCTGCAAGCAAAGAAAAAGAGACTGTTGAGGTCATTGACACATAGATTCTAGAGAAAGATATTGTACCTCCTACAGTAATTGAAAATGAATAGCAGCCTACCACTTTTAATACACAGTTGATTCAAAAACAACATAGTATAGAAGTGTCATCATCAAAGAAAACAAAATAAAAGGATATGGACATCAATGAAAGGTACAAGGAGATTAAAGCTAAAACTAAAGAAATAAAAGATGAAATATACTCTCAGTACTTAAAGCAGAACCCCGACATACAAAATAGATTTCTTTCAGCCTTTGATTACAAGAACAAGAAGTTGCTGATAATAGTGCTTCAGCCCACAGTACCAACTCCAAAAACATCATTTGATTATAAAAAGGTTGATTTTGAAGTTCCAGTCCAGGATATTCATCTTTTGGACTAGATTGAATTCCATAAACAAGCAGGAGAGATGCTTTATTCCACAATGACTACTAACGCAATGAGTGCTCAAAAGCTTCAAAATACTTTGATAAATGTAAGAGATTAGATTAAACTGGAGAAAGCTTCATCATATGCAAAGGATATCAAAATAAAATCATTGGAGTAATTAGTGATTGAGGTAGGTTATGATCCTCAGAACATAAAAGCTGCAGAGGAATTGATTAAAAAGAAGAATGCTGATATTGCTTCTCTTAAGAAACAGTTGAAACTGCCTCCCACTGAGAATCCTCAAGCTAAGGAGATTTTCCAGGATACTAATAAAAAATATGAAATGATGAGTCTTATTTTGTAGCTTACAGCTCAGATTAAAGAAATGGAGATTGAGATGGACAAATTGGTCCAAGAAAAATAAGCCACCAAAGCACAGGAAGTCCCTGCCACTATGATTCCTGTGGTTACAACAACAGTGCCATCTACTCTTGCAGAAACACTATCTCCTAATGTTCCAATGGCTACAATAGTCCCAATAACTTCATCAGCAAATTCTGTCACTGAGTCTTCAGCAACAATAACCCAGCAATCAGATGAGGCAATGTTGTGAAACCAGCTCCAAAAAGAGAAGAAAAGAGATATCAACACCTTAGAAATAAGCCACTTCGAGGGGGAAACCTCCAATACATTACATGAATGAACAATTCTTGGATGATTCAAATTACAAAACCTCCTTTCTATATATAGGAGTCCATGGGGCCATAATGTAATCCTAGTAGGGCCACAATGTAATCTTAGCTGACCTAACAATAATAATTTAAGGGCACAATAATAACAATATGGGGATTACAAGGGTACAATAATAACAATAAGGGGGTTACACTAACAACAATAAGGGACTATACTAGTAATATAGGGACCTAACATGCCCCTCTCCTTCAAAAAAGTGTTGTCCTCATTGCTTGAGTAGCTCTGGGTTCTTTTGTATAAAATTCTCATCCTCCCATGTAGAATCTTCAGTGGGTAAGTTCTTCCACTTGATGAGATACTCTAAAATTGATCGATTCCGTAGCTATTGAGTTCTTGTTTCCGTGACCGCTTCAGGTTCCAATATGATTTTTCCTTCCTCATCAAGTTCTGGAAATATTGTTTGAACTAGAAGATTTTCACCTATAACCTTCTTTAGGCATGAAATATGGAAAATTGGATGCACTCGTGAAGAAGCAGGAAGCTCTAATTTGTATGCCATAGTACCAATATTTTGCAACACCTTGTAAGGACCATAGTACTTTGGCAATAATTTATTATCCTTCTTAGCTTGTTTGAGGGACATTTGTTTGTATCGTTATAGCCGTAAAAATACCCAGTCTCCTACATCAAAACTTCTCTCGTTGCAATGTTGATCTACCTGTTGTTTCATTCGATTTTGTGCCAAATTCAGGTTGTCCTATAAGAGTTGGAGAACTTCTTGTTGATGCTCGATGTGATCTTCCACCGCTTGAACCTTCGAATTTTCTCTTAAAGATGATGTGATGGATGGTGGATGATATCCATAAAGTGCCATAAATGGGGTCATTTTTGCTGCAGTATGGAAGGAAGTGTTATACCACCACTCAGCAAGAGGTAACCACTTGACCCATTGTGTTTGTTTATCAGATACAAAACAACGAAGATATCCTTCCAAACATTTATTTACTATCTCAGTTTGACCATGAGATTGAGGATGATAAGATGAGCTATGAGCTAATTGAGTACCCAAACAAGAAAATAACTCCGTCCAAAAATTTCCAGTAAAAATGGGATCTCTGTCGCTCACAATAACCCTTGGGTTTCCATGTAGCTTTTGAATTGTGTCCATAAATCTAGTAGCAACTGTACTTGCTTTAAATGGATGAGATAATTCACAAAAAGTGTGCATACTTGGTAAGTCTATCAACTACCACCATGATGACACTCTTTCCTTCGGACTTAGGTAAACCAGTGATAAAATCCATTGAAATCTCCTCCCAACGTTGACTTGGAGTGGATAAAGGTTGTAGAAGACCCTGGGTCTTAATTGTCTCAACTTTATTCTGCTGGAAAACCAAAAATTCTGCCACAAACTTTTGAATATCAGATTTTAGGCCATCCCAAAAAAATTCAATCTTCACCCTGTGGTAAGTTTTTAAAAATCTTGAGTGTCCTCCTAAAGGAGAAGTGTGCAATTCCAAAATAATATTTTGTTTTAGTTGGGAATTCTTACAAAGATATAAGAGATCCCATAAGGAATCATTTTTCCAACTAAATGTATTAGATGTAATAGGATCTTGCTACAACTTTTGAATGAGTGTCCACACTTCTTCGTCCTTCTTCCATTCATCTCTTGCTTCGGTTATCCAATCTAGTTGGAGAATAAAAATGGCACAAAGCAATGCTTCCACCTTTTCATTCTTTCTTGAGAGTGCATCTGCAACAACATTTAGCTTCCCTTTTTTGTATATTATTTCAAAGTCATAACCCAACATCTTTGTGACCCATTTTTGCTGCTCTTCTGAAAATAGTCTTTGTTCCAAAAAGTGTTTAAGATTATCATGATTAGTTTTTACCTTGAAGTGTCTTCCCATTAGGTAAGTTCGCCATTTCTTTAGTGCATGCAGTATTGCTAACATTTCCTTCTCATAAATAGGTTTCTGTAAATACTTTCCTTTGATTGGGCGACTTTCAAAAGCAATGGGTCTTCCTTCCTGCATTAAAATAGCACCAATTCCATTTCCTGAGGCATCACATTCCACAATAAAGGTTTTTGTGAAGTCTGGCGTAGCTAAGATTGGTGCTAGGCACATTGCCTCTTTAAGATGTTCAAAGGCCTTAGTTGCTTCAGGAGTGCATGAAAATGCATCTTTCTTCAATAATGTTGTTAGAGGTGCTGCTATTCTCCCATAATTCTTAACAAACTTGCGATAATACCCAGTTAACCCGAGAAATCCTCGCAACTGCTTTATGGTTGTGGGGACTTTCCATTCCTTAATGGCTTTAATTTTGTTAGGGTCTACCTTAAAACCCTCATGAGATACAATATGACCCAGATATTCCACCTCTTGTACTCCAAAGAAAAATTTGGATGTTTTTGCATATAATTGTTTCTCCTGCAATAGTTTGAGCACCCTGTCAACATGTTGAACATGATCCTTCCAAGACCTATTGTAGATTGGTATATCATCAAAAAATACTAGCACAAATTTTCTAAGGAAGGGTTTGAAAATGGAATTCATCAACCTTTGAAATGTAGAAGGTGCATTGGTAAGGCCAAAAGGCATGACCAAAAATTCATAATGACCCTCATGAGTTTGAAATGTTGTTTTCGGAATATCTTCGGTCTTCATTCTAATTTGATGATATCCTGAACGAAGATCCAACTTGGTAAAATAAATTGCTCCATGTAATTCATCCAATAATTCATCAATCACAGGAATGGGAAATTTATCTTTAATGGTGAGCTTATTGAGCTCCCTATAATCCGGACACATTCACCATGATCCATCCTTCTTGTGTACTAATACTACAGGAGCAGAGAAAGAACTTTGACTAGGTTGAATTATACCCACCTCTAACATTTCTGCAATCATACGTTCAATTTCGCTCTTTTGGACATAAGGATATCTATAAGGCCTGATGTTTGGAGGAACACTTCCCGGAATCAAATGAATAGCATGATCATGATCACGAATAGGTGGGAGTCCTTTTGGATTTTCAAAAACCTTGGAATGATTGTCCAAGACTTTTTGGAGATCTGCAGAAATAGATGATTTTGATGTTGGAACTTCTAGTGAGCATAATTGTGCAATTATGCCTCGTTGTTCTTTATTTAGAAGCTTTATCATGACATTAGAGCTTATTATCTTTCCCGGATTCCTTGCAATACCCAATAATTCGAATTCCTTTCCTTCAAAAAAAAATTTCAAGAAAATTTCTTGAAAATTAAAAGCTACCGTCCCCAAAGATTGTAACCATTGTACTCCTAGTACAACATTAGCAGCTCCCATAGGAATGGAAAGCATTGGAGTATTCAATACATATTCCCCCATGGTTAGCTTGATATTATGACATTTTCCAGAGAAATTTATAGTTCCTCCATTTGCAACCATCACTTGACATTTTGGTGCTGGGTATAGGAAACAATTCAATTCCTTGGCTACCTTACAATGAATTAAATTATGGGTACTACCTGAATCAATCAACACTATTACCTTTTTCTTCTTGATATGTCCTTCCATCTTGACAGTTTTAGGAGTGGTAATTCCTGCCAATGCATTACATGATATGGTCAGACTCATTTCTTCCTCTTCTTAGGTTGGTTCCTGGTGTATATCCTCTTCTTGTTCATTTTCTTCTTCCTCTTCACAATCTATGTAAAATAATTTCTTCTCAGCACAATTATGACCTTTAGTGTATTTTCTATCACAACTGTAGCAAAGCCCTTTTGCTCTTTTTTCTTCCAATTGTTGTGGTGTCAACCTTGTAGGTTGTGGAAATCTAGGAGTAACAACACTTCCCTCTTTATAGAAGTGAGTGGTAGGCTTCCTTGTCGCCATAATTTTACATTCAATTTTTCTTGCCAACCTGAATGCCTTCTCCAATGAATCAGGTTCCAAAACGTGAACTTCATGTTGGATGTTATCCTTTAAAGTACCTATGAAGAGATCAATCATGTGTTCCTATGGAATATTAGTTACCCTTATATTCAATTTTTGGAAGTCCTCAATGTGCTCCCCCATTAAAACCTTTTGTTTGAGATTTATCAATTGGCTAAAGAAGGTGTTGCTCTTTGTATCCTCATAATGTGCTATCATTTCCTCCGTAAAAATTGACCAAGTGAATATCTTTTTATGGGAGCAAAGCCATCGATACCATACAAATGTATTTTGTTCTAAATGTAAAGTTGCAATGCATACCTTTAGTGTGTTTTGCACATTATGGAGATCAAAATATTGCTCCATTTGTAGTATCCATGTTACAAGATCCTTTCCATGAAACTTTCTCATATCCATTTTTGGAATATGGTGATTCTTCTCGCCAACATTAGATTTTATGAAATCACGATTAAAATTTATTTTGTTCTCATCATGAGTTTCCTCTACTATATTTTCACCATTAGGAAACATTTCTTGTATCAACTTTGTCAAACCTTCCATGCATGCTTTTAGATCATTCTTCATGTTTTCCATTTTTTCATCGATCTTAGCTTCCATGTCATCCATCTTAGATTCCATGCCAGCTTCCATGCCATCCATGCCATTCTTCAAACCATCCATCTTAGATTCCATGCCTTTCTTCAAACCATCCATCTTAGTTTCCACGCCTTTCTTCAAAACTTCCATGTCATTTTTTGTTGCACTTGCTCTTGTAATTTTGATATGTCATGTTGCTATTCTTCGTCTTCATGAGTCATAGTAGATCTTTCTAAAGGCTTAATGGGTGTTGAATGATTTTTAGGGGATATTTTATAATCCACTACTGATATCTATCTTACAATATTCCCTTGAAATCAATTCAAATTGATTCTTCAAACAAGACTTATGCAATTCGGAAAAAAAAATACACACCGTTTAATTTCTTTTGAGGAGCTCGATATTGAAATTGAATTATCTCTATAATTGCAAATCCTCAATATCTGAAATTCAGCCCTATAGTAGCCCTCTAAAGCTTCTTTCAAATTCCATAGGTCTAATCTGATTTGGATTCTTCAAGGCAAAGTTATGTCCAATATCCCACAATGACCCAATTTTGGAATGGTTCAGTAGAGAAAACTTGTATGAATTGCCACGTGTCACTGTTTCCTCCTTTGGCTCTGAAATTGATAGAATGAAAACTACAGTCCGTGCCCTTATGGCCACCTTTTACATCATTCCCATCCGATGCTCAGAGAGAGACCTATGAGGATATTCCCACGATCACCTCTTTCAGATGAAATTTAGAAGCCTAAAAAAACCCTAACTTCCACAGATCATATCTCCGAAAATATTGTGAACCAATATTTGAAATTTTTTGATGATTTTCCTCAGGATTGTGGCTTTGCACTCTAAAAATTTCAGCTTCTTAACCTTCGTAGAAAAAAATATATTACAAAAATACCACGATGACCTGTTTAGGTTAAATTCAGGAGCCTACAAAATGACCTAACTTGCACAGATAATATCTCAGAAAATATTGTGAACCAAGCTTTGAAATTTTTTGAAGATGTTCCTCAGGACTTTGGCTTCACACTCTAAAAATTTTAGATTCTGAAACTTCATAGAAAAAAATTTATAGCGAAAATTCCACGTTGACTTGTTTGGATCAGCGAAACCCTAGAATCTCAAAGCTCTGATAACAAATGTTGTGAAACCAACTCCAAAAAGAGAAGAAAAGAGATATCAAAACCTTAGAAATAAGCCACTTTGAGGGGGCAACCTCCAATACATTACATGAATGAAAATTTCTTGGATGATTCAAATTACAAAACCTCCTTTCTATATAGAGGAGTCCATGGGGCCATAATGTAATCCTAGCAGGGCCACAATGTAATCCTAGCCGACCTAACAATAATATTTTAAGGGCACAATAATAACAATAAGGGGGTTACACTAACAACAATAAGGGACTATACTAGTAATATAGGGACCTAACAGGCAAGTAAATTGGTAAAGGAAATGCAGGACATGTCCATTCAAACCAGTGAAATAAACAGGTTAAAGGAACATATTAAAAATCTTGAAGATGCAAAAAATCTTGCATAGATTAATGCCATGAATGAAGAGAAAAAGGCTAATAGGTTGAATGAACAACTCAAGAAATTAGAAAAAGAATTAACCTTGAAAGAACCTATGGCACATGTTAAAAATAAATTATGGTCCAATATCATTGAATTAGTCAATGATACTTGGTCATTTATACAGGTAATTTATGAGCAGAAAGATTTACTGAAAGTAGCAAAAGAAGCAATACAGAAAACCAAAGAGGAGCTAGGTAAAACACCTGAGGAGGCATTAGAAATAAAATTCCTCAATTCCAAAAATAAACAAGAATTGGATGAAATTTGAATTACAGATAGAACAAAGACCATACTTGAGGTAAGAAAGGTAATATCCAAGAAGAAATTGATGAATCAATTAGAGGAAAAGTGCCAAAACATGGAAATGGAAATTATAAGATTCATGATAAAATTTGATATTTTAAGGCAAAAGGGCCTTCCTAATCCACTGGTAATCAAGGAAAAATTGATGAAACAGGAAGATTATGACAAAAAAATGAGAGAATTTTCTAAAGAACAAGTAAACAAGTCAGATTGGCAAGGAATGTTTTGCATAAGAATCTTGAAAATATGTTTTACTTGCATCATGAAGTAAAGCACTTGTTTGTTAACAAACCAAAATTTTCCAAATATACTAAAGCTGATGAAAAGTTCAGAAGGCTTATGAAGATCAAATTACCAGAAGCCGAGTTTTGGGAGAAGTTAACTGATTTACTATAAGAACCGATTACAGTGATGACAGAGCATGAAAGGTTAAAACATAGTTTGCTATTTTTTACATCAGCAATAAACAATTTTGGCAATCAAAGCGCATCAGGATGAAAGTGTATCAGATGAAATATTGAAGATCAAATCAGATTGATGATAAAACTGCCAGCGTGAGGGACACCTCAGTTGTCCAGTTGCAACAAAAATCCAAACAACAAGCTATTTTATTTCAATAAATAGGACAACTAGCAATTAGTTAGGCAATTGTCACTATCTTCTTACATGAAGATATTTATTTATTTTCCAAGAAAAATTCCTATTTTTATTCTAGGATATTTTTACTAGTTTTTGTATAAATATTTCATCATTTGAAGTATTGAGTGTGGATTAATTGCTGAACATTTCTGTAGCTGTAATATTCTGAACGTAAAGGTTTTTGTATCAATTTCAAGTCAACAGACTGGATCACAGGAAATAAAGCATCATATTACATGATTCATGTGTTGGGCCACTGCAGTGAAGTATTTCACTTGTCATCTTGTCTATTTTCTTATGTTTTCCATCTATTCATGAATGTGTTTTGAATATAAATGATAAATCAGGAATTATATTTCATAATTTGTTAAAAGCACTCGTTTTTGACTGATTATCATTTAAATGTTTTCTACTGATATCCAGACTAGGGAACCCTTAATTGCTCCCTGATTTCGATTGACCTCTGCCTTTTCACTCCTAATCTGGATTTGAGAACCCTTAATTTCTCTTTTATCTCAATAAAAACCATTTCACCATCAACCTTTGAAGATCTGAAGTGACTCTGCTATCTTGCCCTGTAAACATTTACCTTTAGACCTTGATCTTGATATGATTGCTTGACACATTGACTCCATTTTTCCAATGGGATACAGATCTATAGCTATCTATCTAAGTAAGTGATTTCCCCACCAAACCAAATCAAAACCCCAAAACCAATTTTCTTTATATAACTAGCCTAAAATCAAATATAATCAACAAAGTTAAATCATATAGAGAGAGCCCTCTCTGAGCATTAGGAAGGCTAGATCCTAAAGATTAAAAGTAGGTTTGTGGTTACCTATAATATTATTTAAACACAAAATAAAAAATATCACAACTTTTGAGAATGATTAGAGTGATAACAACGTACAAAAATAGGAATCTCATCCGTATCATAAAAATTTCCATATTATCTAAACATAGAAACTAGATCTCCACCTTGGTAAATGATTTATGGGCTGACCCAGTCATGCCAAAGCCCTCTCTGAACACCTTCCCCTACTTCCTAGTGTATGGAAAATAATCCATCCTCCCTCCAAAAATCTACTTTCCTGCTCTCCAACTTTCACAAGAATCCAAAGGCAAGGCATGCTTATTAGTGCAACGTAGGATGGAAACTCTTCACAAGTTACAGGAAGAAAGGTTGAAAGCAAAAGAAAAAATTTCACTTCATTAGAGTCATATCAAGAGGTTGTTCGATAATAAGTCTGTAGGGAAGAATAAATTTAGTGTGGGTGACTTAGTCTTGAAGTGGCACAAAGCCCACGAGGACAAATTAAAACACACCAAGTTTCAATCCATGTGCATTGGACCATTCACAGTTCACAAAAATCTTTGCCAACACACATATCATCTTCAATCACTTGACAAGAAGATTGAATCTCTCCTTGTCAATGGAAAATATTTAAAACACTATTTTCAATGATGATCTGGGGCTCTGCTCTACACTATGTACATAGTCTCTCTTGTTGTTTGATTTCTCTTTTGTTTTCTTCATGTGAATAAGTGTTGTGCATGAACATTTTTTGGATTATTAGTATGTGTGTGGCTGAAGTCTAAAGATTCTTGTGACACTTCAACATTTGGCTAAACCTTCGGTCCTTCTTCCTCGTTTTGGTTATATCTTTTGGTCGATTAAGTTCTGATGGAAAATACAATCCGCCCATGAAGAGAGTTTTGGTTAAATCGTGAACTCATGTCGATTTGGGAAACCTTATGCCTACATTAGGTTCTTTATGTTTTGGTGTTTTCACACTTATCCAATTAGTAGAAGAGGAGAAGGGAACATAATATAATAAAGAAAACCTAAATCATAGGTCTCTATATGCTTCTCTGAAGGAACAACCTCTCATTCTCTCAATAAGTCGAGATCCCTCTTCCGCTCAAAATGAATAAGTTCCAATGCACAATCATATATATATATATATATATATATATATATATATATATATATATAAGGTGAAAGAAGAGAAAGGATTCCTGTATAGAGAGGTGAAGCAAGCAAATCCGTCGGGGTACTGACTAGGCTAGCTGGTAGCAGAGCAATGTTTGTTCTCCTATAGCGACTCCGACGGGGTACTGTCCAGGCTTGCTCGCAGTGGAGAAATACCATAGATGAAAAATTATACTCTAAAAATATTAAGCACACGAACTTCACTACCCTTACCAACTCAAAACATTGTGATATTGTTGAATTTTTTGTTGTGTTCAACCAAGAAGGTATAAATGGGACTATGCATATTCACAGGGCAAGTGGGGAGACCAAAGTAATCGTCATAATGAATCAATACTCCCTGAAGAACCAATGCCCTGCACGAAGGAGTTAACCAAGGTAGAGAAGTTGGAATTCTACCAATGTGTCACCAAGTGTTGTCAATACTACAACATCCTCCAAAATTTTAGCCTATGCTTAATTTCAGAGCCTTCCTTTGTCTTGTACATTTTCGTCGCAAACTTTGAAACTCATTTCATGTGTTTTCTTGAAGCATTTTGGTCCCATTTGCAATTTAGGAAAAATGTCTTATTTTCGCATGTTAGTTGTCACATCATGTATATAAGACTATTATGGTGGTTTCAAGAGGTTATATTTGTGTAAATGAGTTTTTATAACCATGTAAACATTCATCGCACTCATTTCCAGAGTTTTAAGAATTGTCGCACAAGTGTCGTCATATTCGCCGCAAAGTGTATCTTAAGTGCCACACTTAACGTAAGTTGTTGTATAGTTGTCGCACGGAGGGTTCATGTGTCATGGATGATATATTTTTTTATGCCGTCAAGTATTCTAAATGTGTGATCACATTCAAAGTCTCATCATTTTTCACATCAGTCTCACTGATCCCACACTTAGCCATTTTTGGAAAAGCTTCCCGACCAAGCAACCTATCTTTACCCGGACTCCCAAAACTGCACATTGTGTAGTATCAATCCTCTAGTTGTAACCTTACCACTTGGTACTCCACACTACGTAGTTCTTTCCTCCCAGGACTGCTGCACTTCGCAGTTTCAGTGCTCAAGTCGCGACCTTGGTTACTAGAATTGTGAAATTCCTCTTCCCAACCTGGCCTTAACTGCACATTGCACAATATTTAGCCTCAAGCTCATACCTTTATCTTGAAAGATATGAAATTACACAATGTCCTAGCCTCCCCTGTCTCCCAGAACCACCCAATGTGCTCATTTAGTGCCCATCCCCTCAGCCTATCTCACTGGCCTCTAGAGTTGTGCAATTTTCTCCCTCAAGCCAACCTGAACTGCACTTTATAAGGTCTCAAGGCTCAAGAATCCCCCTTTACTTATTGAACTGCACAGTCACTAATCCCCTTTCCCATCTTTCCATCTGGTCCTGACTCAGTCGATGGATCAATATGCACAATCTTAGACTAGGGGGGTTTTTGGATTGATGTCGTCTCGTCATGAGTGAATTGCAGAAACAGGTACCTTATAATTCCATGGCGAGATGATGAAGAAGGCGATGAAGGAGGGAAACATGTTGAAAGACATTCTTTTAGTTGAGTATGCAATTTGATTAATTAGGATAAAGTAAAGGGATACTAGTTTGCGACCACTATTCAAGACATGAGATCATTGAAGATTCCTGATCACCAAGGTATGCAAAGGTGAAAAGTAAAGCATTCTCAAGAAGAAACTCATCACACAACAAAAGCAGTGACTTGCCATTACCACATCATAAAGCAGTCTATGTTAGCATTGTCATGTCAATTCATGTCATGAGTTTTCCTATGCCACACCATTGTGGTGGATTATGTAATTCATGTTTCGAAAATGTATTGTAAAGTGAAATTCCAAAGGACATGTGTGGAATATGAAGAGTTGTAAAGTTGAAAAGTCATAGGAAGTCAAATAGTCATCAGGATAGATGAAGAATTACAAAGAAGGTGAATCATCACTCCTCATTGTTATATATGCCCCCCCATTGTAAGAGAAAAGGACTTTTCACCTTGTCTCCTCTTGAAAAGCATTAGAGAGATAAGCTAGTTGTTTTGGGGAGAAAGGAGTGGCTCCACTATTGGAGCTAGTGATTTTCATTGTATACATGTGTCTTGGAAATTTTACTTAATAACACAAGCCTTAAAGGCCAACATTTTCTTCATGCATGGATTATGAATGTTTGTAAGACTGTTCTGCAGATGTTTGTATTTCATGTTTGTTGTCATATGTGCTAAATTAGTTGAAATATTTTTGTTATTTTAGTACTTATTTTGTTGAGAATGTGATGTAATGGTTGTTATTGTTGTCCCATCCTTGTGGACTATTTTACAGGATACTAGACAAATCTTTCTTATTCATTGGTTGAAATGACCATCGCATATCTTGTGGAATATTTCGTTGTATGTTAGACAGATCCTTATTGTATGTGTGTGTCTCTTCTTGGGTGGTACTATTACCTCTCTCTTAGAATATCACTTTACTCACTCCCTCGCAGCAGAATAACTTTGACATATCTGCAATTTAACACTCACCAGGCACACCTTCTTGGTTTTCTAAGGCACCATTGCATCCCTCTATCTCGCTGACAGTGAGCCAAGGAAAATATTTAAGAATTCAGAAACCATGACATATTCCGTATGGGACTCCTACACCAAATGGTGTGAGGTCTAATTAGGACTTCATATTGGGGAGATCCCCTGAATGTTGGCAGGTCCAACACCGTCAACAAACGAACATGAGAAA
Organism: Pinus albicaulis; assembly: GCA_034641835.2. Taxonomy (NCBI): domain Eukaryota; kingdom Viridiplantae; phylum Streptophyta; class Pinopsida; order Pinales; family Pinaceae; genus Pinus; species Pinus albicaulis. The sequence goes on along the minus strand of CM076574.1, from coordinate 751,792,160 downwards.
ATAATTATAGGTAACTGGAATTTGAATACCCATTTTGATAGAAACCCATTTTGTGGTATGCCAACTATGACAAAAATGATAGGATTGTAGTCAGGGAGATGTTGCATGTCCGAAATACAAACATGGAACATTTCTACAAACTCTACACCATGTGTCTATATCTAAACACACACACACACACACATATATATGGATTCATGAAATGATTCTCTAAGACCTAATGAACCTTCAATTTTACTACATTGGATGCTTAACCTATAATTTCAAGGTGTTTAAAGTTTACCTCACACATTATTGCATTTAAAGGAACTTTATAGAATCCATGTGGGGGAGATGTGCCATGTTTAGAACAAAATGATACCTTATCCTAAGGTGTATACCTCCAAGGTGTTGACAAATTTAACTAATGTTGGTCTTCATAATTGTACTTGAGCCATGATGTAATATATTTTTCAAAAGAAAGAAAATTAAGTTTAATCATGAAATAAAAAATTATTTATTAAGCATGGTGTGGTAGTGTATTCAACTCATGAGCAGACGAAATACACTTTTCTTAGTAGGGAGGTTGCTTACCTACATAAGAGTCACATGTCAAAATTGTTTGTCAAATGTTAGTGGAACAAGTTCAACATGTAATAAGCTAAGTTAAAAGGAAACATAGAATTCTACATAAACAATGAAACAAAAACAAAACAACATGCACAAGATAAACACCCAATAGAGCAAGCACACTAATAACTCAACAATGGAGAGATTTCTCCCTTTATTAGGTGCTGGTAGTAGTAGAAGAAAAAATGATAAATCTCTTGTAGTGGATCCTTCGAGCTACGAAGATCCAATATCCAAGACAAGGGGGTCCCTTCCCCTCAAGTTTTCAGCAAGCCTCTCTTCCCTCTCAAAGGATGGTAGACTAACAAACATGTGGTGAACTCCTCTCTATTGGATTGAGATGTTGGGTGGCCAAAAACTGAATCCTTCCAATCCTATTGCTATTGGACAACACAAGTTGGTTTGCTATGGAGCAATTTGGCCAGCATAATAGTGTGTCTTCTATGTCTCATCCCAAGCCTAGCTTTTATATACCATTTTCAAATTTTCCCTCATTCTCTTGGTCAAAGATGGAATTTGACACAAGAGTGCGGGTATGATTCCTTTTTGTGCTGCACTAAAGCCTCAAAGTGGCTCAAAGGCGATTGTACTTGGTTAGATTGAGTGAGAATATTTTTCACCAAGTGTGCCAAGTGGTCCTAGGTGGTGACATTTCGTCATCCCCAGGATTGTGTGGCTACCAAAGAGATAGCCACACAGTGTGCGAATATAGAAGAAAAAGCCGTACTGCGTGCTAAGAGCCAGTGTTTCCTGTGCATGGTCCAAAAATATTGTCCTTTGACCCTAGGAAAAATTGAATTTTTAGCTCCTCCTAATGTATTTCTTCCCTGTAAACCTTTATTTGTACCTTTTTCTTGACATTTTTTAATGTATTTTTCCCGTACGATTTTCCAGTGTTAACACATGGTTTTCATGCTTGATTATTTTATTTCTAGGTTAAAGCCTCCATTGTAAGCTTATAGGGTTTATGTCAAGATTCCTTGTCCTTGTCATTATGTAGAATACCCTTCTTGCGCTTTATCAATCAAGAAATAAATTTATTTTGTGGTAAATTAAGTCATTTAATCATCCCCCACCACGTCGTCCTCAACCTGGAAAAAAAAACACTATATAAAGGCAACAATTTGACCTCATTTGAAGCGGATTTTCAACAAGTTCGATCTACAGTTGCTGGAGATGGAAAGAGGGTGTGAAATTATTGGAAGAAGGTTTGAAAACCCCAGCGAAGAAGAGGAAACCCTAGTGAAGAAGTTTGGAGACCATTTTCTCTCTCTTGTGATTCACATGTGCGAATTGTAGAGCTGGAGGAGGGCCAAAGTTGCAAGGCTGCAATAGGGCTGAAATACTGAAGTTGGGAGACCAAAATTCTAGAGTAGCTGGGATGAAATTTTGGAATATTTGGGACAAAATTCTATTTATGATGCAGTATTGTTTCGGTTGATATTTGTAGCTAGGAGGAGAGTTTGAGGGCTGACTTGGTGGAGTGAGATAAGTCTTTTGGTCTAAGGTCTTGGTCTATCTCAATTTGATTTACTAGTGGAAGAGTTTGACTAGGTTTTCCACTATAGATGGGTTTTAGCCCTGGATGAGTGTGTATATTTGGTGTCATTGACATTCATGTTTTGATTTGATGATTGCTTGATGAAAATAAGATAAAATAAGAACATAAAGAAAATAAATAAGACTACAATAATATCTCAAGTAATTATCAGCATAAGAGAATCTTTCTGCCTTTTTTATTTTATAACACAAGAGTATCCAATTCATTAGCGACAAGAGAAAATATAGCATTATTAAGACTGAGAAATTGATCATAGTGGGCATCAAGGAGATGCTTATAAATGAAAACCTTCAATTGGTGAAGATTAACAGATGGTAGGTGGTTTCCATGGGAGATTCCAATACACCAATATAGATTCATCTTAACTTTGGATCTACCAAGTGTCGAGATGGATCAAATCTCAAGATTTGAACTTCTATTTTGGTGCAAAACTCGAGGAAAGGTTTTCACCTTGAAATATTTGATTCCTCCCATCGCTTGGTAGAAACTTAGTTAAGAAGGATCTATGTTAGTTATTAATAATATTGTATCAAATCTTTCAGTGAAAATCACAATGGAGAAATTTTTGTCGACGCGTTTCAAACCAGCTAGTGTGGTTCATCATCCACACTGGTTGGTTCGAAACGCGTCGACAAAAATTTCTCCATTGTGATTTTCATCGAAAGATTTGATACATAATTTATGGATCACAGAAATCAAATTCCTAATATATTAATAATATTATTTAAATTATGTAAATTTCACATATTTATATATAAAAGTATTATCATTTTTAGTTTTATTAAAAACTTGATTTAATATTTATGAAGTATCCATGGAATACTTTTAGTAGTAGTGAGGATAGAGGGTTTAGATAAATCTCGAAAGTAAATATAACATTTTTTCTTTTAGATTTAATTTCAAAATGGTTATAAATTAAATTAAATTAAAATATTTATAAAATATTTTGATTATGAAATGAGTTATGGTTTTTTGGCAAGTGGTATTGCTCCATGGCATTGTAACGAAGTCTATTTACAAGTTAATAATGCCCATGGGAAAGCGAGGGTGAATGTCTATGGTTAAGAATATTGTTATAATGTAATTTATTGTAAGTATTGAGTTTTTATGTGCTCATTAATTAAATTTAAACATGGTTATTCCTCGATCGGGGTGCGAGGAGGGTGAAGATCCGCATGGGGATCGAGGTCATGATTAAACATGCACAAGGAAGGGAAAGTGGGCGGCCCACCCAATTCCTCCACATGCTAGAAGCACTTTAGGATATGCTGATTCGTAAGCCTTTGCCAGATTGAGCCTTGTGCGTAGGTTATGTCTCCATACACATGGTGAGAGCTGCATGCTGCATGCAAGTACTTGTTGGGTTTTATTCTTGGATCCTCTAGAAAGTGGTAAAATTTTCTTGCTGGACCGGGGTGCTGGTGTGAAGGAGGAACAGGGAGAGAGATTGTCACGACGTGAAGGCAAAGTGTGGTTTCTGGTATGTTCCTCTGGCTTTCCTGGTTAATGAAATGGAGGTTTTACCTCATAACATGTTGAACGATTGGAAGGGTTTGACGATATTGTTGCACTGGATAATTGGGTTGTTGATTAGTATTTATTTGCCTGCATTTTCCATGTCGATTTTTGTTTTCTATGGCAATTTTCTTGCTCAAATGATAATGTATTGGAATTTATGGTCTATCATTGAAATAACTATGTTTGCATATATTGTATGTGAACTGTTTTAACTCTGGTTTTTGTTGCTTCAACGAGTCAGGGGTAGTATTCTGATTATTGGTTTCGAAAGGAACCAAGTTGCTCAATTCTAGGTGTCCTCACCTGAAGGGTTTGTTGCCTATCCCAAGGCATTGCCCAATGATATGGGAAAAATCAGTCATTAGGAAATTCATAACAAAGAATCTAGGGTTGAGTGCGTGCCTAACAGGAAATAGGTGATCCAACAATCTTTTTCTTGAGATGTGTTAAAGAATTACATGTGAAAATTGCAGCTTAAAACAAGAAAAATTAAAGGCATAAACATAAGAAGAGAGAAGCAATTAAAATCATGCAAGAAGACACAAAATTGATATTGGAGTTCATCTAGGAGGGACTACGTCTTTGGGCCCTGCTCAAATAGTGGGGAGGCCCTCTTTCATTAAGTGGCAAAAAATGAAAGTACAAGTATAGAATGAGAAATTACACCCTTATACCTCCATAGCTGAAAGTGCCCAAAAATTGTAGACCTATGATGAAGAAATGGATAACACCGCTGGATTTGTGGCATCAAGAGGTGCAAAATCCATATAAAATTTTCCTGAATATGACAAAGTGAAAATCTAGACCCTCTGGAAAATGGCTCAGATCATGGTTTTGCCCCCCTCCTGCACTGTGCTCATGGTTCCACTGTCTCGATTTCTGTGCCCACTCCTGGCTGCCTGGGCGCACTTCTGTAATGAATAATTTTTATATTGGAGAGCTAGGCGGACTTCCCAAGGAGCTCGTTGGCTGAATGGTTAGAGATCCTTAATGGAGGGAGGGGGTCGGGTAGTCAAACCCTGCCCCCTCCAAATTAAGTCGAATTTGGTTTTTTAAATAGCTGCATAATTTTTTTAACCCCACGCCATTTAATATGTGGTACGTTGGGGTATTTGGGGAGCTAGGCCCACATTGGGCGGCCCGCCCCCATATTTTTTGGCGTCGTTTGACTATGTGGCAAGAGGGTTGTGGGTCAGGCGGTGGGTTAACACCCCCAACTACCCATATTATATATGGTAGATCCATAAGGTGTGGGGGTGGCGGGGTCATGGTCACCGACCCCCTTATTTTTAATAATATATTTGTTGTGATATGTGGAGGGGTCGACGGGATTTATTTTTGTCTACCTTTATATATATATATATATATATATATATATATATATATATATATATATATATATATATATATATATATATATTGATCTTATATAACGAACTGACCCTTTTTAAAAATTCCGGATTTTGACCGAAGGAGTGCTTTTAACCATCCCACAATTTTGAATAGAATCCGGCTGGAGTTGGCCAGTATCCAGTGGTCGAGTTTCTGCAAAATTGTTGCCTCCTTAGTCCTGCCAAGTCACCAAGTCAACCCTCGAACTTTGACTGCTCCTAACTCCTTCATACAGACTCATAATTTAGTGTCGTCTGCACTGTTGGAATAAAAAAGATGAGATATTAAACTTGAAATTAAGTTTGCCACATTCCAGACACTTTTATTTTTGAGCGTTTGTACTTAAGCCACTTGTTCTTGGACCTATTCGATCCACCTAGATCATTTCCTCCCCACTAAAGATATTTTGGACCCCAAAAGCCTTATAAATCAACATGAAAGTGAGGGGAATTTTTCCCTCACCTTCTTCTTTTCAAGCCATGTAGCTTTACTTGGGTGCATCCCTTTGAAACCAACATGAAGATACTCCACATCTCCTCGTCGTGTAGTCCTCGTTCTTCGATCGAGGATGATATCCTCTGGCAGTTCATTGAGATATTCTGGTGCAAAATCATCCACTATAGGAACTGATCCTATCTCCTCAGTGTCCATAATCAATGGTGGTTCATAAAGCTTCAAATTTTCAACATTCACGATTGAGTACATATGCATGTATATGGGAAAATTGTGTCAGAAAGCATTATTCCTAATCTTCTCCAATATGGTAAATGGACCATACCGGATTGGTCACAATTTATTGCCTTCCCCCTTCATTCGATCCTTGCTGATATGGAACCACACCTTGTCACCAACTTGAAATTGATGGTCGACTCAGTGCTTATCATGTCGGGCCTGACTCTTTTCCAACTGCTCTTGCACTGCTTAGTGAATTGTCTGTATTCGCTGTATGAACTACTGTGCCTTGTTCTTGTCATCACGTCCACTAGCATCTTAATACCTTCCATAGATAATGTCAAAAGGGTACTTTGGTAAGTAACCAAAACGTGTCTCAAATGGTGAACGATGCATAGAGGAATTCATTGCTAGATTATAGGCGTGCTGCACATATGGAACATGCTCATCCCACAACCTGGGATGTTTGCTACAATAGCCCCGCAACAAGTGTACCACGATACGGTTGAAGACCTCCATCTGTCTATCGATTTGTGGATGGAATGCCAACTTCTCTTCAACTTGGTGTCCATCATAGGCCATAAGCTAGTATAAAAATCTCCAAGGAAGCGAGAGTCTCGATCTGACACAATCGATGTGGGCAACCCAAAGTGGACCCAAACATACTGAAAGAAAATACAAGCAGACTGCTCAGCAGCTCAGTAGTGACTTGCTTTTTACAAGGCATTAATATGCAAATTTTACTAAAGCGGTCGATAACAACATACAAATAGATGTGACCCTTTCTAGACATAGGAAAACCTCCTACAAAGTCCATCAACACACTTTCCCATGCAAGACCCAGAATAGGGAGTGGTGTGTAGAGCCCGAGTTTTCTATTAGAGGGCTTTGAAATAGAACACATCACACATCCCTTTACAAAACGAGTTACAATGTTTTTCATATGGGGCCAAAAGAAAAACCTTTGCAAATGACATAAGGTTTTTTCGACACCAAAGTGACCAGACACAAGAGAGGTATGCACCTCTCGAATTACATATACCCTTTCTGCTGTGGCCGGTATGCAAAATTTTCCAAGGTGATACAAAAACTTCCCCTGCAAATGATAGTTGTCCACCTATGAACCACGAGTTAGTTTTTCATATATTGCTTTAAATTCATCATCGTTAGAGTATTGTTCAACATAAACTTCAAAATACAATGAAGCATTATGCAAAATAATAGAAGCAACAATAGGAGGGCGAGGGAGGATATCTGATACTTTGTTACTAGTGCCCTTCTTATACTTTATTACTAGATGAAACTGCTGTAGCAACCCCATCAACCTAAAATGACAAGACTGCTGTAGCATGGTTTGTGACTGAAGGTATTGTAAGGGCTGATAATCTGTATGGATGATGGTTTCCTTGCTGATCAGGTAGCGTTTCCACTTTTTCACACTTTGGACCAAGGCTTACAGTTCCTTGTCGTAAGTGGGGTAATTGATGACAACCTGGGAGAACTTCTCCGAATGGTAACATATCGGCTTCTTCTACTACAACAGTACGACTCCCATGGTGTACCCACTGACATCGGTTTTGATCTCAAAAGGTTGCTAGAGATCGGGTAAATCCAGGACTAGTGCGGCGCTGATTTTATCTTTCAGTGCTTCGAAGGAATTATGCTGCTTTCCTCCCCACTGAAAGTCTTGTTTTATACTTGTCAGTGCGTCTTAGGGAAATGCAATAACATAGAAGTTGGAAATGAACCTCCTCCGGTACTGTACTGCACCTAGAAAACTACGAACCTCTATTACATTGGTAGGCTTAGGCCATTTTACAATCACCCCAACTTTGGAGGGGTCTATTTTCAATTGACCATTACTGAAAATATGACCTAGGTAAACCAAAGAGGTTTTCCCGAACTCACACTTTGACAATTTTAAATAAAATTCTTCCCTTTTTAATACATCAAACACTTTCTTTACATGGCATACATGTTCATTCAAAGTCCTACTAAAGACAATAATATCATCTAAATACACAAGGAAAAACTCATCAATGAAAGGCCTAAAAAGATCATTCATGACACTCATGAATGTGGCTGAAGCATTACATAGTCCAAATGGCATCACCATCCATTCGAACAACCCCTGTTTGGTCTTGAAGGCGGTTTTCCATACGTCCTGCTCTGAAATTTTAACCTGATGATAACCACTACGCAAATCCAATTTGGTGAAATAGATAGCATTCTTTAATTGATCTAAAAAATCATTAATGTGAGGGAGAGGGTATCGATTTTTCACCTTGATTTTGTTTAGTGCCCGATAATCCACACACATCCTCTATGTGCCATCTTTCTTGGGTACTAACATGATCGACGATCCACAAGGAGAAGTACTTGGCTGAATGACTCCTTGGTTCAACAATTCCTGTACCTAATTTTTGATCTCCTCCATCTCGATAGATGACGTCCTGTACATACCAATTTTTGGCAATGGAGCATCATGCTGCAAATGGATCTCATGTTGATTTTCTCATTTCGGAGGCAATCCTATAGGTTCCTAAAACAACTCATCATATTTAGAAATAAAATCACATAATTCTTGTCTATGAGCTGGATCACATCCTCAGAAAGCATCAAATATTTCTGCATATTTTTCTCTAACAACCATGAGCAAACACCCCTTACTGGAATTCACCAATCTCTTCATCTATCCTGCACTTACAATACTGGCACTGAATTTTGTTTGATGATCTCTTAAAATATATTCTACCCCATCTTTTGTGATTTGGTATTTATTTTCATGTCAAAATAAAACTGCTTTCCTGTCATAAATATAGGGACTCCCTAACGCAATACCACATATATCCAATGGTATGACATCCAGTTCTACTTCATCTACCAGTTTAGAAGCAATTACAAATTTAACCTTACATTGCGCGGTTAAATTTAGTTTTACTTTTTCATGTATCCATCCAAGCGGATAAGGTTTCGGATGAGGCTTAACTTCTAAGCCTAACTTTTTAACAAAGGATTATGAGATTAAATTTTCTTGAGAACCTGAATCAAATAGACTTTCTACTTTTGTATGATTTATGACAAATCTAATATGAAACAACTCAATTCTCTTTCGTTCATTAGGAAGAGGCTCATCTGTTGTACTAGTGCTTTCATGCAATTTAGAATTAACATGAAAATAATATGTACCTTTTGTGCCTGTTGCTGTGATCAATACCTCATCACCAAAGTTGGATCCAAGGTCTTGCTGCGTGGTTGCTACCGTATTTTGCTTACCCTTTCCTCCATACCTCTTCAGCTTATCTTCCGGGTACAACCTCCAACAATGATCATCGTCATGACCTTACTTTTTGCAATGAGTCAAATAAGACTTTTCTCCTTCATCCTTCTTCGTTGATGCCGTCTTCCTTTCCTTTCCCTTTGAATTTTCCATTTGAAGGTTTGAAAGGTGGTTTATTTGAATGGTCATCCTTATCATTTCTGCCGTTGTTTTCAAAATAAATGGCCTTTACACTGGATGAGTCAATGGTAGTAGGCTCAAACATTAACAATGAATGTCTAATGTAACTATGTAATGATCCAATGTACCTAGTTACAACTTCAAGCGAATCTAATGAAATGCCCAAACTTAGTGCTTGTTTTCTAAATTCCTCGGTAAAGCTTTGCACATTTTTTTTTTTACCTTGCCTTAGGTATTGCCACTCCATTAAGGCTTTTTGCTTATAACCCAAGGGATAGAATTCATCTTTAAGTGCAACAATGAAATTTTACCATGAGGAACGAAGGTTACCCAAATTACTGTTGCCTTGAAGTTTTCTCTCCCACCAGATGAGAGAAGTGCCATTCAGTCGAAGAGAAGCCAACTGGATCTTTGCCTCATCCTCCAAAATCTGCTAAATCCTGCAGTAGAGTTCAATCTGACTAATCCAATTATTAAGTTTCTTTGCATTTATTTCACCATTATACATGGGTAGATAAAATTTGACTTCTAACTTAAAGAAAGGTTTATTAGATGCATTTCCTGAATTCCTATGATGATGGTGAGAAGATGAGGAATGACTTTAGCTCTCTGAAGGAGGAGGCAGATCTCCTCCACCATATCCATGCACTGAAACTTGTCCTTCTGAAGTATTCTCCCCTACTTTCTCTAGTTTCTCAAGTCTAGAGAACAATTTCTTGACCCAGCCTACCATGGTGTAGAAGGTCTGGCGTAAGTTGAGTTCTTCCTCATGTCGAGCATCGTCATCCATGTTTCTTCTCTGATGTGCACATCCTACTTCGGGATCAAAAGACTGTAGTGTCCCTTCGCCTCTTCGTAGCCTGTTTCTAGTTAGCATACAAGCATGCAATTCACAACTAAAAACACCTGCTCTGATACCACTTGATCCACCAATATTTTTCTTGAGATGTGTTAAAGAATTACGTGTGAAAATTGCAGCTAAAAACTAGAAACTTTAAAGGCATAAACATAAAAGAGAGAAGCAATTAACATCATGCAAGAAGACACATAATTGATATCAGAGTTCGTCTAGGAGGGACTACGTCTCCAGGCCCTGCTCAAATAGTGGGGAGGCCCTCTTTCATTAAGTGGAAAAAAATGAAAGTACAAGTATATAATGAGAAATTACACCCTTATACATCCATAGCTGAAAGTTCCCGAAAATTGCAGAACTATGATGAATAAATGGACAACATCGGTGGATTCATGGCATCAAGAGGTGCAGATTCCATATAAAATTTTCCTGAATCTGACAAAGTGAAAATATGGACCCTCTGGAAAATGGCTCAGATCATGGTTCTGCCCCCCTCCTGCGCAGTACTCATGGTTCCACTATCTCGATTTCTGTGCGTGCTCCTGGTTGCCTGGGCGCACTTCTGAAATGAATAATTTTTATATTGGAGAGTTGGGTGGACTCCCCAAAGAGCTCGTTGGCCAAATTGTTAGAGATTCTTAATGGAGGGAGGGGGTCGGGTGGTAAAACCCCGCCACCTCCGAATTAAGTCAAATTTGGTTTTTTAAAATAACTGTAGATTTATTCTTTTTAACCATGCACTATTTCATATGTGGTACATTGGGGTAGTTGGGGGGCTGGGCCTGCATTGGGCGGCCTGCCCCCATATTTGTCGGTACCGTTTGACTATGTGGCAAGAGGTTTCTGGGTCGGGCAATGGGTTAACACCCCCGCCTACCCATTTTATATATGGTAGAGCCGTAAGGTGTGGGGGTAGTGGGGTCATGGCTGTCGATCCATTCTTATTTTTAATAATATATTTGTTGTGATATGCAGAGGGGTCAACGGAGTTTGGCCACCCATTGATCTTTTTTTTATATATATTTTTTGATCTTATATAACAAACTGACCCTTTTTAAAGATTTTGGATTTTGATCGAACGAGTGATTTTAACCATCCCAAATTTTTCTTAGAATCCGGCCAGAGTTGGCTGGTTTCTGCAAAATTGTTGCCTCCTTAATCTTGCCAAGTCACCAAGTTAACCCTCCAAGTTTGACTGCTCCTAACTCCTTCATACGGACTCGGAATTTAGTGCCGTTTGTGTCGTTGGAATCATAAAGACGAGATATTCAACTTGACATTAAGTTTTCCGCATTCTAGACACTTTGATTTTTGAGCCTTTGTACTTAAGCCACTTGTTCTTGGACCTGTTTGATCCACCTAGATCAAAAGGTGTTCACAACAGTTTTTATATGGCTGAGAAGACTTAACAACCTATTTATCTGTATTATAATTTCATGTTTGCTTAAATTTTTCAAACCCTTCGACTTCGACACAATGGGTTTTAACTCTTGTGTGGGTTAGAGTGGCACAACAGTTTTTTGGGTGGCAGTTATGGTATCGGTAAACGAGGGCATGGTGGTCATGACAACAACCAGCCAAGAGACAAAGGTAAGGCGCATAGGGCTTAGACTAGTAAACCCCGATACAGAAGAGAAAGGAAAATTGATGTGTAAAACATGTAAAGCTTCTTGCATGGATATAGTGTTGGGACCCTTACACAAGTGAAAACCATGATTTATTCATGGGAGACAATTAAATTCAAAAGCAGTAGTAGGGTTCCCAGATTAGGACTGGACACCCTTGGTTTCTGACCCTGGGAAAACCCACAGTCATCTTACCTTGTTTAAGAATTCAGTTAATCAATATTGGTTAATGAAATGTCTTATGGCAAAAGCCATAATGATAACACAAGAAGTTGGGGGCCATCTGAAGGTCAAAATGAGTCTCAAAGATATTCAATGAGAAATTCAATCTGTACAGCTATAGCGGCATCAACAAAACGTCCACCTTGGCCGAATGGAACGTCAGATTCAGGTCTACATCAAATGGAAATTTCAAGGTAAAGTGCTAAAGACCCTGCTCGAGTAGAATCGTCTAATGATTAACTATCGAGATGATTTGTTAATATTTTTGTTTTTTTCTGATGATCTGGTCGGATAACATTAGTTTATTAGTCATAAGTATAGATGGGTAACATACATGAAGGCAAAAAAGGCATGGATATACATAATTAAACTATTAATTTTTTGGATGGCTTATAATGTTGTTCTGTGGCCAGCAAACCTTGTTTGCTATGTGGAGGTTGAGGCCATTGAATATGTTATATGTTGTAACCTGCTTTTATGAATGAATGAATAGAAAGGTACTACTAAGCTTACAAAAAAAAAATCAAATATGGTTATGCAATCATTATTTTAATTTATATGGTAAAATAGATCTTAATTTAAAATTACTATTTATATATTATATATTTTAATGTGATATGTATATTATGATTTTATTTTATCTACAAAATTCTTCATACTTTTAATAATTAAAACAAAAATACGATATAACATATTGAATTTTATTATTTTTATCACTTTTAGCTTTTTATTATTAATTGAGCTAACATTTAAATGTTTGTACACTCATTTACAAATGCTATAGCATCTACCCCATACTGGGCTCTATAACCTTTTATTATTTTTAATTGATTCGACATGTAACTGTTTACAAAAATTTACACCACTATAACATCACCCCTATACTAGGCTATAGAGAGACTCTTGGCCCAACTAGCTAGTTTAAACATGAAAGGCATGATTTTTCCATCTATTTACTAGTAATCTCTCTTGTGTTATTGGATCATCAACTACCTTCCTTAAGTTTCCTATCTTGGGAACTTTGTCAAGCATTTGTTTGGTACTCGATGTACGGTTAAGAAAATATGTGATGGACATGAGCAAAGCATTATAGGTAATTGGAATTTGAGTACCCACTTTGATATTGAATTAATTAGAGAAGAGTTATGTTGGGAACCCATTTGGTAGTATGCTATGACAAAAATAATAGGATTGTAGTTAGGATAAGTTTCATGTCTATAACACTGACAATGAACATTTCAACATCACACACACACATATACACAAACACAAATATACATATACATGTACATATCTCTCTCTCTTTCTCTGAAAGTGTGTGTGTGTGTGTGCACATGCATAAGTAACACATCACTTGCAAAACTCCCAAGCACTTTCCTCCATTATGATGTTTGTACTTGAGACAAACTTTAATTCTTCAAGGCACAAGGCCAAGTCAACAACAAGGCTAAAATAACCTACAACAATATACTCACTATGAGTTCCACATGTCACTTACAAGGATAGAATATGAGTATAATATAACACTCTTCAATTTTGTTACACACACACACACACACACACACACAATGTAGACATATTCCACGTCTATTCAATTTAATTTCAAAGTGAGTACTAAAATTCAAGTTACCTATACTACTTTGATCATGTCCATTTTATATTTCATTAAGCCTACATCGAATAAAAAGCAAATACGTGACAAACATCCTAAGACAAGAAATTTCTCCAAAATTTCCTATTGTCTAGAAATCATTAGACTCCATTTTGTATTTTAAGACACAAAACCAAGATATAGTGTTTCTAATTCATTGAATTATTAGAGAATGATATATGTGAATCATGGTTTGAGGAAAAGTGTGAATGTATCTAAAAAAAATTGGGGTTTAGGATTTTCAATAACTTGCTTTATCATCTATGTATCATCTCCATTTTGGAGTGAGAAAAGAGTGATGAAGCACTTGATAAGATTCATTATATTAATGCATATTTATATGAAACTTCCCACTTATTTCCAACAATCCGCATGGATGGAAAATATATAGTAAATAAGTAAAATTTACTAGGTGGACTCCAATTGAATAAGGGTGATTTTCTAAATTATTTTCCTTATTCAATGTAATAATAGGAATATCTATAGGGATATGATGTAAATAAATCTAAGCCATAAATATGGATTCATGAAAGGATCCTCCAAGGCCAATCAAACTTCAAGTTTACTACATTTGTTGCCTGACCTAAAATTTAAAGGTGTTTAAAATATACCTCACAAATTATTGCACTTAGAGGGACTTTATAGAATCCACGTGGGAGGGATGTGTTGCTCATGTAACACTGACATGGAATCCACGTGTGGGATATGTGTCATGTTTAGAACAAAATGATACTTTTTCCTAAGTTGTAGAACCCAAGGGATGTCTAATTCATTAGTGAAAGGAGAAAATATAACATTATTAAGACTAAGAAATGGATCGTAGTGGCCATCGAGGAGCTTCTTATAAATGAAATCCGTCAATTGATGAAAATGAAAGGATGGTACATGGTTTCCATGGGGAATTCCAACACATTAGCAAGCTTAAACATGAAAGGTATGCTTTTTTCATCTATTTACTAGCAAGATCTCCTAGGTTATTGGATCATCAATTATCTTCCTTAAATTTCCTATCTTGGGAACATTGTTGAGCATTTGTTTGCTACTCAATATAGGGTTAATAAAATATGTGATGGAAATGAGAAAATAATTATAGGTAGTTGGAATATGAGTGCCCACTTTGATATTGAATTGATTAGAGAAGAATTATGTTGGAAACTCATTTTGTATTGTGATACGACAAAGGTAATAGGGTTGTAGTCAGGGAGATGTGTCACATAACATTTCAACATCAGAGAGAGAGAGATAGAGAGATGTGTTAACCAACTCTCTCCCTCTCTCTATTCCTCTGCATGTGCATGTCTACACACACAATATGCGTGTGTGTGTGCACGCACACGTCAATAGGTAGCATATCCATTGGAAAACTCCCAAGCACTTCCCCCATTGTGATGTTGGTACCCAAGATAAAATTTATTTTTGCAACACGCAAGGCCAAGTCAACAACAAGGCTAAAATATCCTATAACAATATAATCACTATGAGCTCAGGATATCACTTACAATGATAAAATCTAACTGGAACATAACACCCTTCAATTTTGTGTTATACACAGACAAATACACACACACACACACACACACACATAAATGCATACATATGCATATACATATACATGTGTGTGTGTGCGTATGGTGTATACATGTACCATATTAATGTTTCAAACATGAGACTTCTCCCTGACTACAAACTTATCATTTTTGTGATATTTGGCATACCTCAAAATGGGTTTCCAACATAACTCTTCTCTATTCAATTCAATATCGAAGTGGGTACTCAAATTCTAGTTACCTATACTACTTTATACATGTCCATCATATATTTCCTTAACCCTACACATAATATAAAATAAATACTTGACAAGCTTCCCAAGATAGGAAATCTCTCAAAGTTATTCTATTGTTTGGGAAGTATTAGATTCCATTTTTTCATTGAATCAATAGAGAAGGATGTGAGACTACCTAGATGTTATTTTTGGTAGAAGGAAAAGTGGGAATGCATCTCCAAAAAATTGGGGTTTAATATTTTCAATAGCTTGCTTTATCATCTATGTATCATATCCCTTTTGGAGTAAGAAAAGAGTGATGAATCACTTGATAAGATTAATGATATTAATGCATTTTTATAGGAAACTCCCCACATATATCCAATAGTCCACGTGGATGACAAATATACAATAAATAAGTAAAATTTCATGGGCGGACTCCAATTGAATAAGGGTGATTTGCTAAATTATTTTCATTATTCCATGTAAGAATATGAATATAAGAATAGGAATATCTATAGGGATATGATGAAAATAAATATAAGCCATATATATGGATTCATGAAATGATTCTCCAAGGCCCAATCAACCTTCAAGTTTACTACATTTGATGCATAACCTGGAATTTCATTATGTTTAAAGTCTACCTCACTCATTATTACACTTAGAGGCACTTTCTAGAATCCATATGGGGGAGATGTGTCATGTATGTAACATTGACATGGAAGATATCCCAATTGATGTGTGTGTGGGTGTGTGTTTCTGCCTATCTAAATGTATGTATGTGTAACAAAATTGAATACAATTTCAATTCTCTCTCTATACGTGTGTTTGTGTGTAAGTGTAGGTGGGTGGGTGGGTGGATGGGCGTGTGTGTATGTGTCTATTTATAAAGACACACGTACACATATTCTAGGTAACATATCCCTATGTTGTCGCTGCTACAACACCTTCCAAAATTTTGGCTTACATTCAAATTTCGACACCTAATTTGACTTCACATGTTGTCGTCACAAACATCAAGTGTCATTGCATGTTTTTTCTCTAAGTGTTTTGGTATCGATTGTGAGAAAATCAAAGTGTCGTATTTTAACATGTTAAGGGGTACACAATGTGTAAAAGCTATTTTCGGTGTTTTCAAAGGGTAATATTTGCCTAAATGAGTTGGTCTTACCATGTAAACATGTGTTTTACTCATTTCCAAAGTTTTAAGCATTGTCGCACAAGTGTCTTCACGACCGTCGCAAACTGTATCTTTGGTGTCGTACTTGGTGCCAACCATTGAAAAGTTTTCACATTGAGGGAAGTGTGTTATTAATATGTTCGGAGTGTTCCTTGTTGTGTCATCAAGTAATATAAGTGTTATATCATACTCAAAGTATTTTTTTGTTCAACTTCATGGCACTGGTCCGACACTTAGTAAAATTGAGAAAAATCCCCGAACAGACCACTCAACCAGCATGAATTGAGCATTATGAAATATAAACCCTCAAGAAACAACCTTGTCCCTTGGAACTGTGCAATGCACAATTTTTTCCTCCCAAAACTGCACACTTCACAATCCCAGTGCTCAAGCCCAACCCCTAATCTCCAAAATTGTGCAATCACTTTCTCCAGTTAGGCTTGAACTGCACATTGCGCAATACAAACCCTCAAGCCTAGTCCTTGAGCTCCTAAATTCACAATTACATAATAATAAGGCCTTCTTGTCCTTCCAAAACTATGCAATAGGAAACTTTAGTGTTCAATCCATCTGTAGAGACTCAAATCTATATTTTACTAGAACGCTAGGCTTAAACACAACGAACTCTGACCAGAGATTGACTGGGAGGGCATTTACCAGATATGTCACCTCCTAAAGAGGATGAAATCTGGAGGCTACCTGGCCCTGTCCAGGCTCTGTCTAAGAGTAAAATAGAACACGACAAATGACACCGAGGCTGTCCAAGAAGGGGTGTGACTAACTGCCAATTTAAACCATAGTCATACAAGTTTCTGAAAACTTAGTAAAAATTTAACTGTTCATACCATAAGCATACAAAGCTGAACACAAGAATCAGTTATATCCAAGTTCATAAAATTAGACTTCATACACATATGAAAACATCATAAATAAAAGCGATATAAATAAACGTGTACCGTACACCCTGAAACGAGAGCCAAACTGGACCTGCTGCTTGGCGAGCTCCTTTGATGTTGTCTACCTCCACGCCTGAATGTGTCGTGCTCAAGCCGAATGCAGTGACTCACTGGTTAACCTCCCAGCCTACTCCTTGGGTACTCTCCTTCCCCGCGGACCCCCGAGTTGCAATGGGGTTGTACAAACAAAGGAAAATGCTAGTTGACAGAGGTGAGCCTCTCTTGGCTCAAGAGTCCCCTCTCTATAACACTCTGTCTCACCAAACTCAACTATAGCTCATAACCACTCAATTTTGACATAGTCTCGTCCATCCAACAATAGGGTAAAACCAAAAGTCCCCTTTTTCCCTTCCCTTTCCCTTTCTTTTATAGAATGTTTCATAGGTGACACTTGGAACTTCATGCATAAATAATTATTTTTTATTAACCCAAAATTTTATTATTCACCCACCCATGTGTCATCCTCTCATCAAGACTCTCAAAATAATTTACTTAATTATTCATTTAAAATAGTAATTTTCCTCAACCCAATAAGACTTCCTATTTCTTCTCCTAGTTGTCTCTTGATTCCCCTTTTCTACTCCTTAATTTGTGTTTATTACTGCAGTTAATTGATAAGTCTAAGATTTGGTCCCCTAAACTACCTCAATTTTCATTTATGATGAATATTCTTATGTTGGCTCTTGCCACATGGAAGTTCTCTAATTTCTCTAATTTTAATTTATTAATCTTATTATAATTCACCACCCTCTTCTCTTAATGAAGTTTTTAATAAATCTTTATACTTAACTCTATGTCCCTCTTTTCCCTTTTTTGCCTAATTAAGTTACTCATATACATTATCCATTTAATATTTTGTTTTAACAAGGAAAGGGTAGAGTTATCATGGTAATTAATTGATCTCTTCCTATTCCTCCCTTACCCTAAGTTTTATTCTTGATTTAATTCTTTTGGTTCTGACCTCATATATCATTTGTTATGAATTAGTAGGATTTCATATATTGATTATATTTATTAGTTTCTTTAATGATGTCGAGGGTCGAGTTTAGTCATGCCCTTCAAGAACTTCCATTCGAAGTTCCAAGGGTGCCATGCCTAAGAATTATTTTTGATGCCAAGGGTGCCAAGTCGGTCGTGCCCTTCAAGAATTTCTCTTGAAATTCCAAGGGTGCCACACCACTTGCCCTTCAAGCATCCAGTGGTTATGAGGGGAAAATATATGTGCAACTACAAAGACCCTTATCATCTCGTATGTTGCCTGCTATAGTGAGACTAATGGTGCTGGGGATCAAGGAGTCCGCCTTGATGCGCGCCCCCCAGCAATCCTCGTGAGCGAACCCAATTTGGGACCTGCCCCCACGGCATCATGATCTTCAAGGCAAAGGTGTTTCGACCTTTCCAGCCTAAGTCATGGCAGGAGTGCTAGTAAGTGAGATCAGGGACACTTTCCCACCCCTCCCATGAAGTTCCATCCAATTGTACAACCCCATCACCCATATGTGAGTCATTCGGCCCAGCAACTAACATGTTCCTGCAACAACTGACATATCATCAGAGTATATATATATATATATATCAAGTTCCAAAATGAACTTATAATTTCAAGAAAAATATTTATTCCAATCAAACCAGATGTTGTCAGCTCATCATATGCGAGTGCCTCTGGCAGTTTCCTGTAATACTCAATAATCATCAGTCACCAAGTTTCTTAGTGTTAGTCATTTTCATAAAAAAATCATCAACATGACATAGTCATCCACATCATTGTTCATCGTGAACCAGAAGTAATGTAAGTAGACACATTCATCACAACTATCATCATCATAACGTCAATATAAAATACATATCCATCAAAGCCACCATCATCCTAACACCGACTAGGAAATAACACATCCACTAATAGTAGAGTGAAGTGTCAGTATCCTCCACCTGAGGTCCCCAAATAATAATGTGTGAGCCTTAAGGCTAAATCATTGTAAATGTCATATCAAGGTCAAAAATCTAGAGTGGGGCACTACACCATCAACCTGGCTCCTTGAACCCCCCAACTGTGCAATCATCAAGCCCATCTAGCCTAAATTGTGCATTACACAGTGTCAAGGCCCAGTCCTATCCCTTGCTTGCATAATTGCGTAGTCACTAAGCCTATCTATTAGCTCTTCATCAATTTCTAGCTCAGTTAGTGGATCATCATGAAACATCTTAGACTAGGGGTTTTATCAGACTAATTTCCTATTGTCATGGTGCACGTACTCTATCATTACATGAAAAGATGATGAATAAGGAGATATATAAGGATATATTTATAGAATAAAATCCTATAATTGAAAATATGAGTTGATCAATCGAGAGGAAGCACAAGGATATCAGTTTGCGACAAAAACCCAAGGCATAATAACACTAAAGACTCCTCACCTTTAAGCCATGTAGAGGTGAAGAAGGGATCATATTCAAGAAGACACAAATAAAGAAACAACAAATAATGGCTTAACATTGCCATGTCATCAGTTTCGTGTCATTAATCATCACGTGACACATTATTTTGTGGATTATTATAAATTATTATTTGAAATTTATTATAAAGTGGAAGTCCAAAGGACATGTACAAAATGTAATGATTCATGTAAAAGTCGAAAAGTCATAGGGAAGTCAAACAATAATGAGGGTAGTGAAAGAGTCACAAGGGAGGTGAAGGATCACCCCATTGGCTATATATACGCCCTCATTGTACAGGCAAATTAATTTTCACCTTGGCTTCTCCCATAAGGCATGAGAGAGACAAGTTAGCTCTTTTGGGGAGCAAGTAGTGGCACCAACACCCCACTATTAGAGCTAGTGGTGTTCGTTGTATACACATGTCTTGGGACTTTTACTTAATATATGAAGCCTAATGGCCAACACATTCTTCACGCATGGATTATGAATATTTTTAATTTGTTATGTGAATGTTTTACATTCATGTTTATTTTCCACCTTTACTAAAGTAGTTGAACTATTTCGGTTATTTTAGTGCTTATCATATTGAGAATGTGTTGTAATGGTTGTAATGACTGTCACGTCTTTGTGGACTATTCTGTAGGATGTTAGAAAAATATTTCATGTTTGCATGTGTCAGTGCTAGGGTGGTACTATTACCTCTCTCTTAGAGGTTCAATTTCTTTTTCCTCCACAGTAGAAGAACCTTGACACGCCTACAACTAAACATTCACCAGGCACACTTACGTCCTTTTTGAGCGAACATATGTGATCCTCACTCTTACTGAAAACTAAAGCAAAGGAAAACCTTGAATAAAACGGTAATTGGGCCGTTTTCCGGATGGGGCTCCTATCCCAAATAGTGTGAGGTCTAATTGGGACCACATATTGGGGAGACTCGTTTGAATGTTGGCATGACCAACATTGTCAACATTTTTGGTGCTAGAAGGAGGGCAAGCAGATTTTTATGGCTGATAGATCCACCCATCATCATCATACTTCTTCTAGTCAAGGCAGTAATATTCCCAACACCTCTCCGACTCATATTATTGAAGTTGGTGGATCTTATTAGCCTGGTCCAAAACAAACTTGTGAAATTTCTTACGAGCACATCTGGGCAATCCAACCTATAACCCATTTCTTCAAAAGGCTACTGGATTAATACTTGGAGCACATAATATTCCTTTTTTTCTAAAGAGGAAAGAAACAACTCCCACTGGGATAACGGTTTCTACAATCGAATATTTAGTTATCGCCACCCTCAAAGAGCTAGCGGAATCTACTGAAAACATAGAGAAATTAGAGCGACCTCCATATTTTAACATGGGTGATGGGGACAACGTTGTTCTCTTAGATGACAATTTTCACGGGTTAGGTGGCCACGGAGAAGATCCATGAGACTCTGAAGAAGAGGAGGACTACAAAAATGAAAAAATGCCAGACCAAGATCTGGATTGGATGTCTCAAGGCCCACTTTCTCTATTGGGTGTTTTACACAAGATGCAAAGACACTTGGAATTTTTTTTGACAAATTATGACCCTGACAAAGCAGTCAAAGCGTAAGACCATTTGGTTAACTTCTATATACACTTGCAGATGCTCGAGGTACATTATGATGATGTTGCATGTAGATTTTTCTGTTGTATCTTAGATGGTAGAGTAAATTTTTGTTACCACAGTATTCCTCCAAACTCAATTCAGAATTGGGAAGGTCTTAGAAAGTTGTTCCTTGAAAAGTTTTTCAATGAAAAAACCCTAACCATGTTATTAAAGTAGGTGGGAAATATGAAGATGGAGCAGAAATAAAAGTTCAAAGACTTTAATAAGAGTTTCAATCACATATTAAACAAATTTCCTAAGAATACGAAACCTCACAACTCCATCACAATTGATTACTATACTTATGCCTTGTTGACAAGCATTGCGCAGTTCATGAAGAGAACAATAAAATAAACTTTGGCTGAAAATTTCAAGAAGCCATTGTGCTTGAGAAGGACTTGTACATAATTGGATTCATTGTTGAAAATGAACAATCAAACAACTCCAAGGATATGGGTAAAAGGTTTCATGCCTATCCAAGCAAGCATTAGGGGAATTTTGAGGTCTAAAATGGGCCTCCTAAGGAAATAATAAAATAATAGCTAAACCAATAAAATAATATCTATGAATTTGCAATTCACTTTTTTCACCACAATCTATGTAACCATTGTTAAATTCAATTCAAAATTTGTACCAAAATAAAATTAATAAAAAAATTGTATTGATGTGATTATAAATAAGAATAAGCTTTTCACGAAAAAGTCATTATCATTGAAGAACTAATGCATTTGTCCTTTGAACTAAGTCCGCCCAGAGATCGAACGTCATGCTAAATGTCAAAAGTATGGACATGGACCAATATGGTTCTTTTCATCAAGAGTATCATTCATAAAATACATGCCCATAGTATAATCACAATGTGAATTCTCTATCTACGCAAACAATTGACATAATAATTCTATATGAGCAGATTGAGAAAACGAAAGAAAAGGAAGAAACCATTGTGGCTAAATAGACTACGAGTGTTAGGCATGCAGTAAATATTTTCAGTTGTGTGTTCACCGTTGAAATGAAAAATTTCGAAGAACCACATCGAGTGAGGCCCCAGCTCAAAAGAAAAATAGTCGATATAAGTTGAGGAGCCAAGGGCTAGTTTATGAACTAGAGCTGACAAGGCATAAATTGAAGGAACACTTGTTAAGAAATATCACATTGCCTGTCAACTTAGATCAAAACACTTAGGGTAAGTCTGGAAAAGCTACCACCATGAACAACACTTCTGCCAATGGTAAAAGAAAGTCTACCACTTTGGAAGTGTCAAATCCACTCCTATTGTAGACACTTCAACAATGCCTACTTTGCTGAATTATAATATAGTGGAAGACATGAAGAAAGATCATGCTAATATTTCAATCTTCGAGGTTACAAGGATAGTAAGCCAGCGTGAACTGCTTGTCCGATCTCTTGAGCAACTTTCCTAAGGTGATGGTGTTATTTTTTCGCAAAAGGAATATGGTATGTCTTATGGTCCCTTGGAGTGGATTGTTATTGCTTTAACATTAGAAGCTAACACACTCTACTTGCCATTTTTGTTTATTTTGAAAATTTTTAATTAAAACATATACGGTTTCTTCGTTGTTTATGGTGCATGTGTAAATGTAATGTCATTATTTTTCGTAAAGAAAATAAATGCCAAATGGGATAAGATCGATGCACAAATCATTCAACTTGAAAAGACCCTTGTCCATGCTATTGGTGAGATCATAAACATTCTTATTTTCCTATCATCTTATCACTGAGTTCACCAATGCATAAACATAGTAATTGTGGAAATTTCAGAAGCATATGGTGTATTATTGAGTAGAGACTGGTCCAACAAATTACAGGGGTATTTTGCTACCGATTGGTCACATTTATGGCTTCTGTATAAGGGTAGGAACAACCAAATTCAGGTGTAATTAAACCTTACATGAAGCATATTGTCACACCCTTCGAGGGGAAGAACGAGCCAGATAATTTCAGAGATCTGGTTTTTGGAAATTTCTTCCCGAAGAATTACCTTGGGTGCTACCTAGCTCAACCCTCCTGTTGGTTTGATGGGTCTTGGCCCAGGCTCGGCTTTTAGGTTTACCAACAAACCCTTGTACTACTGGCCCTTTCGGTAATGGCTTGCTTGCACAGGTAAGGTCTCACCCGAAGTAGTATGGGAGGGTGCTGGAACCAGGTTTCCACACCATGAGAGAGAGAAAGTTAATTAAAGTGGGTTCTTAAGATCTAACAGACCTACGTTGAATAAGCCATAACACAGAAACCCTTAACAGTATATCAGAAAAATATCTTCAGCGAAGCTCATAAATCATTAGGTAGCATGTTAACAGAAGCAAATCAACTAAACCTAACCAGATCTATGCATTCATCCTATTTTACAATATCGCATCCACGTGCACATCAATAATAAAAAATATGCAGCAAATAGATATAATCACAATAATAACATAAAGCAAAACCAATAACTATTACACAAAAGTATTCAGCTATCACAAAAAAGTCTTCTCATTCATTAATATCCAGATCCAACTTACAGAATCTATTTACCAGTTCGCGCACACAGCCAGCGGGGTCCATACATAGCAGGACTCAGGGTCTCCACACACATAGCCAGTAGGAGCCCTTACCCAGACAATCAACATAAAATATCCACAGACTCATATCCAAGCTTAATCGAAAACTTAGCCTACCTCTAGACTCGATTTATCCATCTATTTATAACATATTATCCCGCGCTACTCTATGGTCCACAAACCGTGGTTTGCAGACTCTTGGTGTACCCTTTGACCCATTACAATTCATTGGGGGCTTTGACCCACCCCAAATCCCTTGCGCTAGACTATATTATTACAAAATAATACAAAAATGTTCAAAAATTTCTGCTAGGGGACCTTGCTCCAACAGGCCCCCAACACAATTTTGTGACTTGTCCCAAGTCACAGGGGTAATGGGGTCTTCATCTTAACCTGGAGCTTTTCAACAATGACCGAAAAAGGGGGCAGGACAGCTTCGCTCTGCGCAACTACATTGTACGTGATGTCAACCAACTTTTGTGAAGTTGGTCCTTCTGTAGCTGCAGTGACGCTATCCAGGTTCTAGTTCAACTGCTTCATGAACACATCTAAATCCTGCGAAAGTTTGAGAGCTTCATCGGCCCAAGGCTTTAGGTGGTCGTTGAGGACCTACTTCTTGTGGCAGAGTCCCTTAATTTCATCTATGAGCGCATGGCTGGTCCGAAGGCGTGCTAGTCGTTGTGTTGCAACGAGGGTGGGCATAGTGGCTTCCATTTTCTCAAAATATTTCTCCTTCTGGCGCAACTCCTGATTGAATTGGCAGAGGAGGGGATCACGCTGCACCACGGACCAGAACCCCATAGCAGTTTCTAACAATTCTGCGCCCTTTGTGTTTTGTGCTATAATACTGCTTGTAGCTTCTTTGAATAGTGTGGCTCGCTGGGCGCGTACCTTAGGAGGGGTCTCAGGTTGCAGTTTGTCCTGTAGTGCTGCTATTTGTAGCTCCAAGTCAGCTTTAACGACCTACACTTCAGTCTGGGATGCCTTCAATGCGGCTGCCCAGCCTTGAACCTTGGCCTGCAGCACAGTGGAGGCAGGGATTACTTCCGGCATATTCTCGCAGAGCCAGTCTATCAAATGCTCTAATTCAGCCTACTGCGTGACCACTGTGATGTGTGCTGCTTGGGCTTGGGCAATTTTGTCAGCTTTCGTCACAATAGTGTGCGCAACCTCATTTAGCTGTTGTTGCGCTCACATTTCTCTATGCTAAATCTCGTCGTAGATGAATACATAAAGGGTGTACAGCTACTCACCTATTAGTCTCGCAACATTGAGGTCGAAAACAGAGCACGCGTGGACTTGCTCACATAAGATCAGAGGTACCACAGTGAAAGCCATGCCCGGGAGGGGGAAGATTCGACTCTCTATCATGGTGGCCAATGTTGTAACTGTGGCTGGATGACTCACTTGATTCTACCTCACCTGATTCACGCTCACCTGAAGCGTATCTTCTTTTAACTAAAGGGCGTGCATCCCAGATTGCAATGCTTCTACTACGACCTTCTCCTAATCTTCAAAGGCAGCCCACCTATCTTCAGAAGCAATAGTGATAGCATCCGAAATCTTCTCTGAGTCCTCTTCTGTCAGGGTTACCTCCACCTCCCTGCTAGTCTTAGTGGCCTTTCACTTCTTCCTTTGTCCTTTGGGAGGCTCACCTATGCGCTTTGTATCGCATGGGGACTCTGCGCCCTCCCCACCAAGCCCTTCAATCTCTGCATCCTAGTGAGACTCCTGCTCAGCCACCTTGGTGGCATCCTTGGGGGTATCCTTAGTCACAATTTTCACCATGGAGTGCACCTCAGTTTCCTTCATGGTACTTGGCAGGACAGTATCCACCGGATCTGCATCCTTGTCGGAGGTGCCTGCCATAATCGGGGTGGAGGATTTGAAGCTAAGCTTGCATGATGGTGGCCAAGTTGCGACAAGTTGATCGATATTTGCTTCCGTGGCCATATATGGAAGGTTATACTATGTTTGATATTTGCAGGCCCAAATCTGCAAATTGACAACGCCTTTGTATTTATCATAGACAGCGGGCAACAAAAGCACCTGAGAATGAATTTCTGAAGTTGGCGCACGATCGAACAACAACCATAACACCTCATTCTCCTCCATGCACTTCGGATCCTTCTAATCCTAAAGGTTCGCATACTGCGCACCTTCACACATATTGGGCTCGAGCTCTGGGAGCACTGCATCATCAGGTGTCTCCCATGCAACTAAGGCAATCAACATCAACAAACAGGAATAAAAAAATGCCTTCCCTTGGTCTTGCGCCTCGTGCACATTGTCTAGAAACTCTTCACAGAAATACTGTGACTAGTTGTAGCAGATCCCTTTCTCGCATCGTCCAACTAACTCGATTACATAAGTAGTAACGATTGACGCTCGGTGCACTCTTGGGTCAGCTATGGTTTTTACCAGGAATCCCCTTTTATCACACTCAACTTTATACTTCTCCCGCCCTTCATCGACGACCTTATGCTCATACTTCTTGCCGAAGCCCTTCATGGGATGGGGTCCTTGCATGGGTAGGGCGGTGATTCGATGAATGAGCGCAACATCGATTGGGATGCGGCCTTGGAACCATAAGCACCCATCATGGATCAGTGCCAGCAGCTTGCACACAACCACACTGGTGATGGCATATCGACCAAAGTGGGGGAGGTGCAACAAATTTAATATCCTCGAGGCTTCTAATCCGCGCGCCCACGACATCGACTCCAACTTTCGCAAGTTATCATACAAAACCCTCTCCATATATAATTCGGGGGCCAAGTATGGGAAGGTGTCCTCATTATCCAGATCGTGATCATCAAATTTAATGGTGGGGAAGCTTCTGAACATGTCAGCAATCAAGGGGACCTCCTCTAGGACCAACAACATTTGCAGGTATTCGTAGACCACATCAACGTTCTTGGGGGTGCACACCGTTGGTTTTCGTGGCTTCACATAAGCGAGGAACCAGGAGAGCGGAGTTACCATTAGAGCTTCCTCCTAGGCTGTCATGGGGCACTTTGATGGATTAGGCGAGCGTGCCTTAGGCATATGCTGAGCGAAATGAACAATCCGAGGGAACGTGCGATACTTCACCGCGGCCCACTTTTTGGCTTTCTCCTTTCATTTATCTGTTCTCTTCTCCTTCCCCTTCTCCTTCCCCTTGCCCTTTCCATTTTTCGGCGTAGACACGACCTCTTCCACATCAGGGGTTACCTTAAATACGTCTTTGGACCCAATTTCCATAGAGGCCGTGATAGGCGATGATTCAGTGGGGTTATAAGCAGTCATTCTCACTCGAAAGATGAATTCAGGGTTACTACTGTCAGAGGGGGTAGCTCGCCCAGATATACAGATGGAAAATGAACAAAATACACAAAGTTCACAATAAAGCACAAGGCGCAAGAATTTCGAAAAGCAAAGGAACAAATTATGACCTACGCCCATCTTTTTATAGCCTTCGATGAGTAAAAAATGTCGAATTAGCCTTAAATGCAACTTAACATGAAGGAAACGGTAAAAAATCCTCCCTGATCACTGCATTAATTTCCAAATGCCTGCTCCATTCAATGGTAAATTACTTACTTTTTCACCCAATTTTACTGTTCCAACAGCTAGTTTTTCTAGCTCCGCATTACCCCCGTGCCTTCGTCGCACCCTTTCGCGCCTCCTGACCTACGCAATACCCCTGCGCGCCTGTCATAACCCCCTTCAATTTTCCTTCCTTGTGCGTGCAACAACCCTTATACAGCTACTCCAGCCATATAGTCATTTGGTAGGCGTCGAGTTGTCCCTGTAAGGTTTCAGATGTCTTCCATTAACGTACCCAGGCAGGTAATATCCGCGTAGCGTAGCCAACTTGACTGCACCGCCATCTATAATATCATTTACCATGTATGGGCCCAACTAATGTTTACGAAACTTTCCTAGGCGGCGCGCAAACTAGCTGTCATAAATCAATACCAATTCGTCTTCCTTGAATACCTTCTGTCGGATATGTCGATTATGCCATGAATTTTCGCGAGACTTCTGAACCTGTTGGTGAAACTGAGCAATGAACCAATCTTATTCCAGGGCCACTAGCTGTGCCAAGCGCTCCTCCATGATGTCTGATTCTGCCATGTTTGTAAAAGCTGCAATGCGCAGGCTGAGAAAAATGTATTCCTTGGGAATGATGGCCTCCTTCCCGTAGACCATCCGAAAAGGCGTTTTTCTAGTCAGTTTCTTACAAGTGATCCTATAGGCCTAGAGCACTGAGTGGGTGTGCACATCCCAATCACTTTGGTTAGGATTACAAAGCTTAGTTAGCACATGTTCCAAAATTTGGTTGAAGTCCTCCACTACCCCATTTTCCCGTGGGTGGTATGGGGTACTCTTCGCATGGTGGATCTGAAATTATTCTCTTAAAGTTTCAATAGTCTCATTAAAAAAATTCATACCTCTATCAATTTTTAAGATCTTTGGGCAACTGAACCTGGTCAGAATATGTTCAAAGATGAAGTGTGCAACGGTATCTACAGTGCAGTCCTTTACAAATTTCGCTTCTGCCCATCTGGTCACATAATCAGTTGAAGTAATGATGTAGCGTGCACCAATATTCTTTCCCGGGGGATTGATGGGTCCTACGAACACATATAAAGATCTCCTCGAATTATGGAGGAATTGCACGTGTAGAGATTCACAGAAAGATCGACTTGATTTAGGTCAAAATATATATTGGATTTCCCAACTTCTTATTAAGACAAAGTCTATGGCCCATTTGTCGAATGCCTGCAGAGCCATCTATGGTTGCAGGGGCATCTTATCTCTGCGTGAAGGTTTCCCTATCCGTTGGCATGCGTCACAGGCATGAAAATATGCATGTGCATCAGTATGCAATGTGGGCCGCCAAAACCCCTCCCTCAACACCTTCTGCGCAGTTTCTTTCCCTGCATAGTGACCTCCTACTACTCCTCCATGGGGCTTCAACCAAGGTAGCTTGTCTTTCGTGCTCTAATACATACCTCTGCAACACCTCATATGCTCCCAAATTGTATAACTGACTAGAAATTACGGTGAAATTAGCTGCACAGGCTACAAACTCCTTTCTCTGCTGTACTGAGTTGTCTGTAGGTGCCATTCCCATGGTTAAGAAGTGAATAATGTCTGCAAAGTTCTCTTCAACCACCTTGATAGCAAAAATTTGCGCATCAGGTAACCCTTCTTCTAGATTAGTTGGCTCTTCCCCACTCTTGATTTGAGACAAGTGATCAGGTCTGAAATTCAATCTTCCGGGCTTAAAAATGATTTCGAAATCATACTCCTATAATAGCAGTAACCACCTACAAATATTCCCCCCAAACAAAGGATTATTGGCCAGGTATTTTAAAGCTAAATGATCTGTGAACATCTTGAAGTGTTCACCCAATAGATAGTGCCTATATTTCTGCAAGGCATACACCATTGCAAATCATTCTTGATCTATAGTATAATAGTTATGCTCTATGCTATAGAGTTTCCTGCTAGCAAATGCAACTAGGTGATCAATGTCTCCTTCTCCAAGCTATGCTAAGACAACTCCCAGGGTTATCCCTGATGCATCCACATGTACAAGAAAGACATTCACCCAATCTGGAAATATGAGAATAGGCGCAGTGACCATCTTTTAATTTAGTAGCTCAAAGCTCTTCTTACACTAATCCCAGAAAAAGGATACATCCTTCTTCAACAACTTTTCCATTGGTGTAGTGATCAGGGCCTACCCTTGAATGAACTTCTTGTAGGAACTGGTGTGCCCTAAGATGGAGCACAACTGTTTCTCAGTGGTGGGACCGCTAAATTGATGATAACTACAATTTTGGCTGGGTCCACCATCAATCCTTGCTGACATACAACGTGCCCCAAAAAAATACCAGATGGTATGCACAATATGAATTTCTTGATGTTTAGCGAAATCTGGTGTTTCCTGCAAGCATCCAACATCATGCGCAGGTTCGATACATGCTTCTTGACTAATCCAAAAACTATATGATCATCAAAATAGACCTATAGAAAATTATGAATAAAATATTTGAATACTGCGATGACTACGCGCGAGAAAATGGCAGGGGCATTCTTTAGCCCAAAAGGCATGACAGTTCACTGGAAATATCCCTACTCAGTCACAAAGGTTGTCTTGCTGCGGTCTTCTGGTGTTATTCTGATTTGGTGGTACCCTAAAAACCCATCAGTGAACGAGTATGCTTCTTGAACTCCCACATTATCCAAAATTTCATCAGAGAATAGTGTAGGGAAAGGATCATGTACGCAGGCATCATTCAACTTGCGCAGATCTACGCAGATCCTTGTCTCTCCCTCAGTATTTTTCTCCTGGACCACCATAGGGCTGACCCAATCCGACTGTTCTACTGGCTCAATGATGCATGTGGCCATCATCTTATCTATTTCCTCATTGATTTTTTTTTTTATATTTAGGGTTCAGCTGATAGGGCCGCTGCTTGACAGGGCGCGCATCCATCTTCAAGGTGATCCACATAACTCCCATATCCCCAACAATCCCTTTTAGCTCAAATAAATTTGTAGGGAACATGTCCTGATACTCGGTCAACAGCTCCACGATCTTTCCAACCATATTGTCATCCCATTAATCCCCAATATTGGCCATCTTGGGCTACTCTTCCGTGCCAATGTTGACTTCCTTCAGTTTTAATGGTTTGGTTACATCCACTGCCTGCAATAGAGGTCCTGCAACTGCACGCTCTCCTTTCGACTCTGGGATAGTGATATTCCGGGGGTCCTCATCGCAGTCTTCTACTGACAAATTTCGTCAGTTGATGATATCCTGCATCTGCACATCCCAATCTTGCGCAACACATTCTCTCATAGCTAAGGACTCATAAAAAACCATAGCATCTATATCTTGCAAGGCTTCATCTATTTTCTCCGTTCCTCCTACTAAACCAAACATCATCATGAAATCTTCTCTCATTGCACCCTAGTGGCAAGTGCGTTGGTGTATCTCTGCATCCAAATACCAGGTGGTGGGGATTGGTCCCAAGGCATGGATAAACATATGAACCCATTCATTCCAAGTCCTTTCATTCCATATTTCCATCCAGACAGCCAAGTGCTTGCGTGAATCCCCACTACCAGAGAAGAGTTCCATGGGTGGGTTGACTAGAGGTTTGAATCGTAGGGTCATCATTTTTCGGCATTCATCCCAGTCCTCGAAATCCTCCTTTTGGGTTTCCCACCTCCGCGCACGGGTCACGCGAATAGCCAAGTCAAGTGCCCAAGACCTCCTGTCTTCCGGGACATATGCTTTGAAGGCTTTAAGAAAGTTCTTAAAACTACTAGAACCATAAAGTAGGGAAATTCTCTTAACTCTGAGGAGATGCATCAGAAGTTCTGCCAATTTTCTATCTCACCATCTGAGTCTGAGAGGCATTCATTGTCCTTCTCCCAACACAACATGCCATTAGCCGTGGGGTTTAACCAAGCATCATCCTGGGCATTTAGTTTGTAAATGTGATCAACATCCTCCTCCTCGTGCACTGGTTCTGTATATCGTTCACCTTTTGCTGGATCCAGGGGGACTATTACCCGCGTACCCTCGTTCTCAAAGATCATACTTATTCTTTTCAGATTGATGATACCCCCATGTCAATGGCCCAGTCCAGACCTAAGAACGTAGGATAAGGTTCTGCATCATCAACAATCTGGATTACTTCAAAATCTGCATAGACTTTAACTCCTGCAATGTCTACCACAACCTTCGACAACCTGATTAGTGGAATGATATTCTACTGGTTAACCATTTGTAACTGAATAATGGACCATTCCAGCTTGGGTTCTCCCATCCCTTGGCAGGTTTTCTTGGGTATGACATTGGCATCCAATCCTAAATTAGGGATGACTTGATCCATTTCATAATCCCCAATCTGTGCAGTCATACGCATCTCCCAACCAGTTCTTTTCTTGTTCTTATATAGCTTGTTACAGTTTTAACCTCCGTATGTGGGGCAACCTTTTCTGCGCAACTATCTATTAATGCTTGGAGATTCTCCACTACCTTTTGATTACGTAGCAGATTCATACATGCTTAAACAAATGGCTTAACCACTTCATCTGCTTTTGGATCTACCAAAGTCCTCGAGGTAGATGCTTCGTCCTTGGTCATCTCCTTCCGAGCTTCAATAAAGGTTTCTTTCTCCTTTTTTAGATCTAGGCTTTCCTTTTTCTCAGTAGCTTTTCTGAATAGTGTTTCAGCCGCAGCCTTTTCCTGAGCTCCTCCAGTGGCAATGCCACTGCACGTAATCACATTGATGCTTTGCCCATCATCCCATGGTTCCACTTTAACCCGTTGTACATTCTGCATGAATGTCAGCTGTTTCTCCTGCATTTTTTCTATCAGCACTGGGCAATCTTCAATGACATGGTCAAACTTCCTACAATATCTGCAAGATTTGCGCACAGGGTTCGAGAAATATCTTGCATAACGTCCCACATCCCCACAGTTGTAGGAAATTAGTTTCCCTCGTCCTCGACCTATGCATCCTCCTCTCCCTCCTCTTTGTCCTCTTGCAGGGGATCCTCCCCGCCTCGAGGGATATAATGGTGATGAAGGGTCAGCTTGTACCATGTATAGGTTTCCTCTATCTACCATCAAGTCGAGTGTTCGATAGTTGTGCTCATCATGACCCATGGACAAGAATAATATGCACCACTGTTGCTTTAGTTCTGAGACATAGGCGCCTAATCGTGGGTAGTGATCTATATCATGTCGTCCTGCTACCTGACAGTTGGTGCACCACATTGTGGGGGTACTTGGTCCAACCATATCTCTAGGTCGCAGCGAACTCAGTCCCCCAACATGCATATAATGTGACAGTAGATGGCACTAGTCTTTATTGTGGCCTGGTACCCTGCAACGTATGCACGAGACATCTGCGCTGGCTTCTTTTCCTCGGTCCTATCTTAGATTCTGAATTTCAACCCATTGCATTGCTTCCAGCTGGTTTCGGATCTGCAGCGCCCCAAATTGAGCATCATCACTTGGCGCAACTTCCAGTTTCATGGTGGTCTCTAAAGCCTCTTCCTGTGAATTGATATTCTGCTGACCCATGGGTCCACGCAAATGTGGTAATAGCATGGCAATGAACCATTCCTTATGCTTTTTATCCTCATAAACAAATCCCCCCATCGCTGATGACTTTCTTCAGTCGTTGGTCAACTTCCCAAACAGACTCCATAGGTCCCTTCTTAATATCTTTCAACTCTATGACACATTAAGCATAGGACTTAGGTTTCCAGAACTGCTGCTTCAAGGCATCCTTAATCTCTTGTACTGTGGGATTAGCTGACCAATATATCCTATGAACCAGTCCAGAGCCCTTCCTTCAAAGGCTATGGATAGCTGCGCTCACTTGACAACATCATTATTAATATTCTACGCAGCCCATACCGATTCTGCTACAAACTAGAATCGATCCACATCATCATCCCTCGCATCCTTAAAGGTGAGTAACTTCATGTATGCATCCATATCGCTTGCAGGTGGTGGCGGAGGTGGGGAAGAATAATTATTACCCTTGTGCAATTTCGATGGTTGCGTAGCCAGGGACTGGTCTCTACACGCGCAACCCCACCCTGGTTGAAGTCAGGCGAATCCCTTAGAGGACTGTATACCGATATATCCCCTTCTTGATTAACCCGATAGTATTTACTGCTTCATGTCGTGTTGGCACTCTGGTCAGAGTTCACTCACTCATTGTGACTGCCCATGACACCCTTTTCACACAATAGCATCTTAATCAGCATCGAAAATGTTTGCAATAACTTACCTCTAAATCCTTTGAAAAACCTTCGCTCAGCTTCAGAATAGGACACAAACTGATCGATTGCAAACTCAGTTACAAATCCTTCCAAAACACTATCCACCCAGTGATATAAAATCCGGGTGATCTTATTATCAGTCTTCTCCAGATATTGAATCAATTCAGGGGTCCACTGTGTGACTTGATCAAGTCGGAAAGCATTATTCCCAATCTTCTCCAATATGGTAAATGGACCATACTGGATTGGTCGCAATTTCTTGCCTTCCCGCTTCATTCGATCCTTGCTGATATGGAACCACACCTTGTCACCAAATTGAAATTGATGGTCGAATCGATGCTTATCATGTCGAGACTTATATGGCGCCCAACTCTTTTCCAAATGCTCTTGCACTACTTGGTGAATTTTTTGTATCCGCTAGATGAACCGATGTGCCTTGTTCCTGTCATCACGTCCACTGGCATCTTAATCCCTTCCATAGATAATGTCAAAAGGGTCCTTTGGTAAGTAACCAAAACATGTCTCAAATGGTGAACAATGCGTAGAGGAATTCACTGCTCAGTTGTAGGTGTGCTGCACATATGGAAGATGTTCATCCCACAACTTGGGATGTTTGCTGCAATAACCCTGCAACAAGTGTACCACAGTATGGTTGACGACCTCTGTTTGTCCGTCGATTTGTGGACGGAATGCCAACTTCTCTTCAACTTGGTGCCCATCATACACCACAAGCTGGTATAAAACTCTCCAAGGAAGCGAGAGACTTGATCTGACACAATCGATGTGGGCAACCCAAAGTGGACCCAAACATACTGAAAGAAAATATAAGAAGTCTGCTCAGCAGCTCAGTAGTGACCTACTTTTTACAAGGCATTAATATGCACATTTTACTAAAGTGGTCGATGACAACATACAAATAGTCGTGACCCTTTCTAGACATAGAAAAACCTCCTACAAATTCCATTGACACACTTTCCCATGGACGACACGGAATAGGGAGTGGTGTGTAGAGCCCGAGCTTTCTATTAGAGGGCTTTGAAATAGAACACATCACACATCCCTTTACAAAATGAGTTATAATGTTTTTCATATGGGGCGAAAAGAAAAACCTTTGCAAATGACATAAGGTTTTTTCAACACCAAAGTGACCAGACACAAGAGAGGTATGCGCCTCTCGAATTACATGTACCCTTTCTACTGTGGGTATGCACAATTTGCCAAGGTGATACAAAAACTTCCCCTGCAAATGATAGTTTTCCACCTATGAAACATGAGTTAGTTTTGCATATATTGCTTTAAATTCATCATCGTTAGAGTATTTTTCAACATAAATTTCAAAATACAATGAAGCATTATGCAAAATAATAGAAGCAACAATAGGAGGGTGAGAGAGAATATCTGCTACTTTGTTACTAGTGCCCTTCTTATACTTTATTACTAGATGAAACTGCTGTAGAAACCCCATCAACCCGAAATGACGAGACTGTTGTAGCTTGGTCTATGACTCAAGGTATTGCAAGGGCTAATGATCTGTATGGATGGTGGTTTCCTTGCCGATTAGGTAGTGTTTCCACTTTTTCACACTTTGGACCAAGGCTTACAGTTCCTTGTCGTAAGTGGGGTAATTGATGAAAAACTGGGAGAAATTCTCCGAATGGTAACATATCGACTTCTTCTGCTGCAACAGTACAACTCCCATGGTGTACCCATTGGCATCGGTTTTGATCTCAAAATGTTGCTAGAGATCGGGTAAAGCCAGGACTGGTGCAGTGCTGATTTTATCTTTCAGTGCTTTGAAGGACTTCTGCTGCTTTCCTCCTCACTGAAAGTCTTGTTTTATACTTGTCAGTGCGTGTAAGGGCGATGAAATAATAGATAAGTTGGCAATGAAACTCCTCCAATATTGTACTACACCTAGAAAACTATAGACCTCTATTACATTGGTAGGCTTAGGCCATTTTACAATCACCTCAACTTTGGAGGGGTTTATTTTCAATTGACCATTATCAAAAATAGGACCTAGGTAAACCAAAGAGGTTTTCCCGAACTCACACTTTGACAATTTTACATACAATTATTCCCTCTTTAATACATCAAACACTTTCTTTACATGGCATACATGTTCATCCCAAGTCCTACTAAAGACAAGAATATCATCGAAATACACAAGGAAAAACTCATCAATGAAAGGCCTACAAATATCATTCATGACCCTCATGAATGTGGCTGGAGTGTTACACAGTGCAAATGGCATCACCATCCATTCAAGCAACCCCTGTTTGGTCTTGAAGGTGGTTTTCCACACATCCCGCTCTGCAATTTTGACCTGGTGATAACCACTACGCAAATCCAATTTTGTGAAATAGATAGCATTCTTTAATTGATATAACAAATCATTAATGTGAGGGAGAGGGTATCTATTTTTCACTTTGAATTTGTTTAGTGCCCGATAATCCACGCACATCCTCCATGTGCCATATTTATTGTGTACTAACACAATTGGCGATCCACAAGGAGAAGTACTTGGTCGAATGACCCCTTAGTTCAACAATTCCTCTACCTATTTTTTGATCTCCTCCATCTTGATAGATGACATCCTGTACATACCAATTTTTGGCAATGGAGCATCATGCTGCAAATGGATCTCATGTTGAATATCTAGTTTCAGAAGCAATCCTCTGGGTTCTTGAAACAACTCATCATAGTTAGAAATAAAATCACATAATTCTTGTTTATGAGCTAGATCACATCCTCGGAAAGCATGAGATATTTATGCATATTTTTCTCTCGCAACCATGAGCAAACAACCCTTGCTAGAATTCACCAATCTCTTCATCTGTCCTACACTTAAATACTGGCACTGATTTTTGTTTGATGATCTCTTAAAATATATTCTACCCCATATTTTGTGATTTGGTATTTATTTTCATGTCGAAAGAAAACTACTTTCCTGTCATAAAGATAGGGACTCCCTAACACAATACCATAGATATCCAATGGTATGACATCCAATTCTAATTCATCCACTAGTTTAGAAGAATTTACAAATTTAACCTTACATTGCTCGATTACATTTAGTTTTACTTTGTCATGTATCCATGCAAGCGGATAAGGTTTAAAATGAGGCTTAACTTCTAAGCCTAATTTTTTAACAAAGGACTATGAGATTAAATTTTCTTGAGAACCTGAATCAAATAGAGTTTCTACTTTTGTATGATTTATGACAACTCTAATATGAAACAACTCAATTCTCTTTCGTTCATTAGGAAGAGGCTCATTTGTTGAACTAGTGCTTTCATGTGATTCATAATTAACATGAAGAGAATGTGTACCTTTTGTGCCTGCTACTGTGATCAATGCCTCATTTCCAGAGTCGGATCTAAGGTCTTGCTGCGTGATTTCTACCGTATTTTTCTTACCCTTTCCTCCATATCTCTTTGGCTTCTTTTCTGGGTAAAACTTCTAACAATGATCATCGTCGTGACCTTCCTTTTTGTAGTGAGTGAAATAAGGCTTTTCTCCTTCATCCTTCTTCGTTGATGTCACCTTCCTTTCCTTTCCCTTTGAATTTTCCAATTGAAGGTTTGAAAGGTGGTTTCTTTGAATGATCATCCTTATCATTTCTACCCCTGTTTTCAAGATGAATGGCCTTTACACTGGACGAGTCAATGGTAGTAGGCTCAAACATTAACAATGAATGTCTAATGTAACTATGTAATGACCCAATGTAATTAGTTACAACTTCAGGTGAATCTAATGAAATGCCCAAACTTAGTGCTTTTTTTCTAAATTACTCAGTAAAGCTTTACACATTTTGTCTTTTACCTTGCCTTAGGTACTGCCACTCCATTAAGACTTTTTGCTTATAACCCAAGGGATAGAATTGATCTTTAACTACAACAATGAAATTTGACCATGAGGAAACAAGGTTACCCAAATTACTGTTGCCTTGAAGTTTGATCTCCCACCAGATGAGAGCTATGCCATTGAGTCGAAGAGAAGCCAACTAGATCTTTGCCTCATCCTCCAGAATCTACTAAATCCTGCATTAGAGTTCAAGCTGACTAATCCAGTTGTTAAGTTTATCTGCATTACTTTCACCATTATACATGGGTAGATCAATTTGACATCTAACTTAAAGAAAGGTTTATTAGATGCATTTCCTAAATTCTTGTGATGATGGTGAGAAGAGGAGGAAGAAATTTCACTCGCTAGAGGAGAAGGAGGTGGATCTCCTCCACCATCTCCATGCACTGAACCTTGTCCTTCTGAACCATTCTCCCCTGCTTTCTCTAGTTTCTCAAGTCTAGAGAACAATTTCTCAACCCGGCCTACCATGGTGTAGAAGGTCTTGTGAAAGTTGAGCTCTTCCTCATGTCGAGCATTGTCATCGATGTTTCTTCTCTGATGTGTACGTCCCACTTCAGGATCAAAAGACTGTAGTGTCCCTTCGCCTCTTCGTAGCCTGTTTTTAGTTAGCATAAAAGCATGTAATTCACATCTACAAACACCTGCTCTGATACCACTTGATCCACCAATATTTTGCTTGATATGTGTTAAAGAATTACATGTGAAAATTGCAGCTTAAAACAAGAAAATTTAAAGGCATAAACATAAGAAGAGAGAAGCAATTAAAATCATGCAAGAAGACACAAAATTTATACCAGAGTTCGTCCAAGAGGGACTACGTCTCCGGGCAGGCTGCTCAAATATTGGGGAGGCCCTCTTTCATTAAGTGGAAAAAAATGAATGTACAAGTATATAATGAGAAATTACACCCGTATACCTCCATAGCTGAAAGTGCCTGAAAATTGCATACCTCTGATGAAGAAATGGACAACACCAGTGGATTCATGGCGTCGAGAGTTGCAGAATCCATATAAAATTTTCCTGAATCTGACAAAGTGAAAATCTGGACCCTATAAAAATGACTCAGATCATGGTTCCGCCCCCCTCCTGCACAGTGCTCATGGTTCCATTGTCACGATTTTTGTCCCTGCTCCTGGCTGCCAAGGCGCACTTCTGAAATGAATAGTTTTTATATTGGAGAGTTGGGCGGACTCCCCAAGGAGCCCATTGGCCGAATGGTTAGATATCCTTAATGGAGGGATTGGGTCGAGTGGTAAAACCCTACCCCCCCCCCCCCCGAATTAAGTCGAATTTAGTTTTTAAAAACAACTATGGATTTATTATTTTTAACCCTGCGCCTTTTAATATGTGGTACGTTGGGCTAGTAGGGGGGTCGGGCCTGCATTGGGCGGCCCGCCCCCATATTCCTTGGCGCCATTTGACTATGTGGCAAGAGGGTTGTGGGTCGAGTGGTGGGTTAACACTCCCGCCTACCCATATTATATATGGTAGAGCCGTAAGGTGTGGGGGCGGCGGGGTCATGGCCGTCTACCCCCTTATTTTTAAAAATATATTTGTTCTGATATGTGGAGGGGTCGATGAGGTTTGGCCACCCATCGACCTTTTATATATATATATATATTGGTCATATATAACAAACCGAACCTTTTTAAAAATTATGAATTTTGACCGAAGGAGTGATTTTAACCATCCCACAATTTCGCCTAGAATCCAGCTAGAGTTGGCTGAAATCCGGTGGCCGGGTTTCTGCAAAATTGTTGCCTCCTTAATCCTGCCAAGTCACCAAGTCAATCCTCAAACTTTGACTGCTCCTAACTCCTTCACACGGACTCAGAATTTAGTGTCGTTTACGTTGTTGGAATCAGAAAGATGAGATATTCAAATTGAAATTAATTTTTCCGCATTCTAAACACTTTGATTTTTGAGCCTTTGTACTTAAGCCACTTGTTCTTGGACCTGTTCAATCCACCTAGATCAAAAGGTTTCCACAACAGTTTTATATGGTTGAGGAGAGTTAACAACCTATTTATATGTATTATAATTTCATGTTTGCCTAAATTTTCAAACCCTTCGACTCCAGCACTGTGGGTTTTAACTCTTGTGCGGGTTAGAGTGGTGCAATATTTTTTTGGGTGGCAGTTATGGTACCGGTAAACGAGGGCGTGGTGGTCATGACAACAACAAGCCAAAATACAAAGGTAAGGTGCAGAGGGCTTAGACTAGTAAAACCCAATATCGAAGAGCAAGGAAAATCGATGCGTAAAACATGTAAAGCCTCTTGCATGCATATAGTGTTGGGACCCCGACACAGGTGAAAACCATGATTTCTTCATGGGAGACAATTAAATTCAAAAGTAGTAGTAGGGCTCCTAGATTAGGACTAGACACCCTTGGTTTCTGACCCTGGGAAAACCCACGGTTAGCTTACCTTGTTTAAGCATTCATTTAATCAATATTGTTTAATGAAATGTATTATGGAAAAAGCCATAACGACAACACAAGAAGTTGGAGGCCATCTGAAGGCCGAGCTAAGTCTCAAAGATATTCAATGAGAAATTCAATCTGTACAACTATAACAACATCAACAAAACATTCACCTTGGTCGAATGGAACGTCAACTTCAGGGTCTGAATCAAATGGAAATCCCAAGGTCAAGTGCTAAAGACCCTACTCTAGTAGAATCGTCTGACGATTAACTACCGAGATGATTTTATTTTATTTTATTTATTTATTTATTTTTTTCTCTGATGATCTGGTTGGATATAATTTAGTTTAGTAGTCATAAGTATAGATGGGTAACATACATGATGTCATATAAGGCTTGGATAGACATAATTAAACTATTAATGTTTTGGATGGCTTATAATGTTGTTCGGTGGCCAATAGACCTTGTTTCCTTTGTGGAGGTTGAGGCCATTGAATATATTATATGTTGTAACCTGCTTTTATGAATGAATGAATAGAAAGGTACTTCTAATCTTACAAACAAAAATAATCAAATATGGTTATGGAATCATTATTTTAATTTATATGGTAAAATAGATCTTAATTTACAATTACTATTTATATATTATATATAGTTTAATGTGATATGTATATTATGATTTTCTTTTATCTACAAAATTATTCGTACTTTTAATAATAATAAATAAATAAAACGATATAACATATTTAATTTTATTATTTTTATCACTTTTAGCTTTTTATTATTAATTGAGCCAACATTTAAATGTTTACACTCATTTACGAATGCTATAACATCTACCCCATACTGGGCTCTATAACCTTTTATTATTTTTTACAAAAATTTACACCACTACAACATCGCCCCTATACTAGGCTATAGGGAGACTCTTGGCGCAACTAGCTAGCTTAAACATGAAAGGAGCGATATTTTCATCTATTTACTAGCAATCTCTCTTGGGTTATTGGATCATCAACTACCTTCCTTAAATTTCCTATCTTGGGAAAATTTTCGGGCATTTGTTTGGTACTTGATGTAGGGTTAAGAAAATATGTGATGGACATGAGCATAGCATTACAGGTAATTGGAATTTGAGTACCCACTTCGATATTGAATTGATTAGAGAAGAGTTATGTTGGGAACTAATTTGGTAGTATGCTATGAAAAAAATAATAGGATTGTAGTTAGGATATTTTTCATGTCTATAACATCAACAATGAACATTTCAACATCACACACACACACACATACACACAAACACAAATACACATATACATGTACATATCTCTCTCTCTCTCTCTCTCTCTTTCTCTCTCTGAAAGTGTGTGTGTGTGTGCACATGCATAAGTAACACATCACCTGCAAAAATCCCAAGCACTTTCCCCCATTATGATGTTTGTACCTGAGACAAACTTTAATTCTTCAAGGCACAAGGCAAAGTCAACAACAAGGCTAAAGTATCCTACAACAATATACTCACTATGAGCTCAACATGTCACTTACAAGGATAGAATAAGAGTATAATATAACACTCTTCAATTTTGTTACACACACACACACAGAGTGTAGACATCTTCCACGTCTAATCAATTCAATTTTGATGTGGGTACTCAAATTCAAGTTACCTATACTACTTTGATCATGTCCATTTTATATTTCTTTAAACCTACACTGAATATTAAAAAAAATACGTGACAAACATCCTAAGACAAGAAATATCTCCAAAATTTTCTATTGTCTAGGAAGCATTAGACTCCATTTTGTCTTTTAAGACACAAAACCAAGATATAGTGTTTCTACTTCATCGAATTATTAGAGAATGATTTGAGACTTCCTATATGTGAATCGCAGTTTGAGGAAAAGTGCGAATGTATCTAAAACAATTGGGGTTTAGGATTTTCAATAACTTGCTTTATCATATATGTATCATCTCCATTTTGGAGCGATAAAAGAGTGATGAAGCACTTGATAAGATTCATTATATTAATGCATATTTATATGAAACTTCCCACATATTTCCAACAATCCACGTGGATGGAAAATATATAGTAAATAAGTAAAATTTACTGGGTGGACTCTAATTGAATAAGGGTGATTTGCTAAATTATTTTCCTTATTCAATGTAATAATATGAATATCTATAGGGATATAATGCAAAGAAATCTAAGCCATAAAGATGGATTCATGAAAGGATTCTCCAAGGCCAATCAAACTTCAAGTTTACTACATTTGATGCCTAAACTAAAATTTCAAGGTGTTTAAAATATACCTCATAAATTATTGCACTTAGAGGGACTTTCTAGAATCCACGTGGGAGAGATGTGTCACACATGTAACACTGACATGGAATCCACGTTTGGAATATGTGTCATGTTTAGAACAAAGTGATACTTTTTCCTAAGTTGTATAACCCAAGGGATGTCTAATTCATTAGCGAAAAGAGAAAATATAACATTATTAAGACTAAGAAATTGATTGTAGTGGCCATTGAGGAGCTGCTTATAAATGAAATCTGTCAATTGATGAAAATGAAAGGATGGTACATGGTTTCCATGGGGAATTCCAACACATTAGCTAGCTTAAACATGAAAGGTATGATTTTTTCATCTATTTACTAGCAAGATCTCCTAGGTTATTGGATCATCAATTATCTTCCTTAAATTTCCTATATTGGGAACATTGTCGAGCATTTGTTTGCTACTCAATGTAGGGTTTATAAAATATGTGATGGAAATGAGAAAATAATTATAGGTAGTTGGAATATGAGTGCCCACTTTGATATTTAATTGATTAGAGAAGAATTATGTTGGGAACTCATTTTGTATTGTGATACGACAAAGGTAATAAGGTTGTAGTCAGGGAGATGTGTCACATAACATTTCAACATCAGAGAGAGAGAGAGAGAGAGAGAGATGTGTTAACCAACTCTCTCCCTCTCTCTAACCCTCTGCATGTTCATGTCTACACACAATATGCGTGTGTGTGTGCATGCACACGTCCATAGGTAGCATATCCATTGGAAAGCTCCAAAGCACTCCCCCCATTGTGATGTTGGTACCCAAGATAAAATTTATTTCTTCAACACACAAGGCCAAGTCAACAACAAGGCTAAAATATCATACAACAATATAATCACTATTAGCTCAAAATATAACTTACAATGATAAAAACTAAGTGGAATATAACACTCTTCAATTTTTTGTTATACACAGACAAAGACACACACACACACACACACATAAATGCATAAATATGCATATACATATACATGTGTGTGTGTGCGTATGGTGTATACATGTACCATATTAATGTTTCAAACATGAGACCTCTCCTTGACTACAAACCTATCATTTTTGTCATATTTGGCATACCAAAAAATGGGTTTCCAACATAAATCTTCTCTAATCAATTCAATATCGAAGTGGGAACTCAAATTATAGTTACCTATATTACTTTTTACATGTCCACATATATTTCCTTAACCCTACACATAATAGAAAACAAATACTTGACAAGCTTCCCAAGATAGGAAATCTCTCAAAGTTATTCTATTGTTTAGGAAGTATTAGATTCCATTTTGTCTTTTGAGACACATAACTAACATATAATGTTTCCACTTCATTGAATCAATAGAGAAGGATGTGAGACTACCTAGATATGATTTTTTGTATAAGGAAAAGTGGGAATGAATCTTGAAAAAATTGGGGTTTAGGATTTTCAATAGCTTGCTTTATCATCTATGTACAATCTCCCTTTTGGATTAAGAAAAGAGTGATGAATCACTTGATAAGATTAATTATATTAATGCATTTTTATAGGAAACTCCCCACATATATCCAATAGTCCATGTGGATGACAAAAATACAATAAATAAGTAAACTTTCATGGGTGGACTCTAATTGAATAAGGGCGATTTGCTAAATTATTTTCATTATTCCATGTAATAATATGAATGTCTATAGGGATATGATGCAAATAAATATAAGCCATATAGATGGATTCATGAAATGATTCTCCAAGGCCCAATCAACCTTCAAGTTTACTACGTTTGATGCATAACCTGGAATTTCAACGTGTTTAGAGTCTACCTCACTCATTATTGCACTTAGAGGCACTTTCTAGAATCCATCTGGGGGAGATGTGTCATGTATGTAACATAGACATGAAAGATATCCCCATTTATGTGTGTGTGGGTGTGTGTTTCTACCTATCTCTATGTATGTATTTGTAACAAAATTGAATACAATTTCAATTCTCTCCCTCTATATATGTGTGTGTGTGTGTGTAAGTGTAGGTGGGTGGGTGGGTGGATGGGTGTGTGTATATGTGTGTATTTATAAAGACACACATACACATATTCAAGGTAACATATCCCTACGTTGTCGCTGCTACAACACCCTCCAAAATTTTGGCTTACATTCAAATTTCAACACCTACTTTGACTTTG
This sequence comes from Pinus albicaulis, assembly GCA_034641835.2. Lineage (NCBI taxonomy): Eukaryota > Viridiplantae > Streptophyta > Pinopsida > Pinales > Pinaceae > Pinus > Pinus albicaulis. Next base: position 751,747,470 of record CM076574.1, on the reverse strand, counting down.
CATGTTGTCGTCGCAAACATCAAGTGTCATTAAATGTTTTTTTCTCTAAGTGTTTTGGTCCCGATTGTGAGAATATCAATGTATTGTCTTTTTAAATAAAATAAAATCACAAAATCACAAAATCACAAAATCTGGGAGGTCAGCTGCAAGGCCTGGGAAATCTGAAAAAAAAAAAAAATTTGCCGGCAAAATTTGCCGGCAAAAATCCGGCAATTTGCCGTTTCAATTGTCGGCAAAATCGGCAAAATTGCCGGCAAAATTGCCGGCAAAATTGCCGGCAAAATTGCCGGCAAAATTGCCGGCAAAATTGCCGGCAAAAAAAAAATCAACATGCCGTTCAATTTTCCGGCCGTGTTGCACCATTTCGCATTATCGTAAGCGCTTTCTGCGCATTTTCGTGCCGCCGCTGTGAAAATGCGGTGTCGGCGAATATGAAAATGAATGAACATCGCCAACAGTAAGAACAACGAAGCGTGTCAATGTAAATAGAACAGTATTTCTCTTAAAAAATACCAAGAAGATTTGAAACTTCTATCAGGGTGTAGTTTGATAGATGTCGATTGTAGGCGGAAGTTGAAACACTCTGTAGGTTGATGCACGCGAAAATTGGCGTGGGGTGGAAACTTCCTTGCAAGTTGTAACGAGGGTAGTAGGAAGCCTCTACAGCAGAATTTGGTATACCACAGAAAATGGAAGTATTGAAGGGTGGAAACACCTTTGCATCACAACAATAATAAGATGTGGTTTCTCCCTTTATGAGTTCCCACTTATATCGGTGTCTATAAATTGCATGTGATGTCTGTGTATTTGATAGTTTATCTAATCACTTAATACTTGTCGCTCACATATTAGTATTTGCACATTAACAAATCTGTTTGATACTGACTATCACTTAATAAAGATTGTTCATATTAAGTTGATCATGAAGTGAAGGTGTAAATAAGATTTAAGATAAGGATTTTAAAAGTCCATTCATGTGTTAAAGGCCAGTTCACCCCCCTCTCGGTTTAACTAGGGTTTCAACAACATTGAGCCTATTTTTTACTTTTGTGAGTTAATAGTTCATTTGTAGGGTACTTGAAAATTGTTGACGATAATGCAAGCTCATTTGCAATTTGGAAGGTTATTTTGAGCTCTAGGGATGAAAGTGAGTTCATATTTTTCAAAAAAATTCGAGGAGATCAGGAAACATTCCTATATTCTCTCTTAATCTTGAGTTTTTAGTGAATACTCCCCTTTTATTTGCCTAATAATCGGCTCACCTGAATCTCCTTGGGCTGATATTTTTCTTGGCTCTAAATCTTTGAGAAAATGTGAAGCCACGAAGGAGAGCTTCACAAATGCCTGTGTTGTGGAGTGGCAATGGAAATCGAGTTTGTAGAAATGTCCTTGGTTTGTATTATGTATCCATACACTAGCTCCAGAACTAGCTTTGCCATAAGAACCATCAGCTCATGTGTTCCAAGTGTTTCTTTTCTCATATTCATCCTCATTTTTGTTTTTCAAGTGCCTTTAAAGTTTGGGATTCTATTTTTTTCATTTTGAGGAGGTAGATTTGGCTATTCAAGTGGGATTATCTCTTTTTATTTTCATTTCTTGTGTTGATTTCCTCTTCATTAAACTGAAGATAAATGAATCAGATACGAATGAATGGAATAAACAAAGTGTTGTTTGGCCTATCTATGTTGCTTACCATACATTTCATATGAGATTCCTATATAACCTTCTTGTCTGGTTAAGGTAGAATGGTAGCATAAGACATGTACATTTTGAAGGCTCCCCTGAGAGTTTGACTCCCCATGATGCGGATAGAGAAGCATGCCATACTTTGGGGGAATGTCGAAGCAACTATGTCCATAACTAGACCCTTGGTAGGAATTTGTGCCCAGATTGACACATAAATCTTTGATAGAGCCTAAAAACATTTGACTCACTTGAATCAAAGAATACGAGATCTTTGTAAGGTTTGGTAATTTCTGAAGCCTAGTCTCTCCATCTACTTTTTGCATGAGATTGTGGGAAAGCACCGGAGTCTAGCATGGCATTGTGTAAGATCTTATCCCATATATATTTAGTGACATAGAATGGAGGATGTAGCTCCTTCTTGGTATTTTCCTTCTGCGCCAGCGCAGAAACAGCAGATTACGGTTTATCATCTGTCAAGTTTAAAGTATCGGTATCATTTTCCTATATTCAAAGCTTTCAAAATTTGATTTTTATATACATCTTGGGTTACTAGTTACGTAAGGGTATGCTAATTTTGATCTTGGAAATTTACTCCCTCAAGGCTGAAGGGACTGAGTGTTTTGGCTTGTATTTACATATGATTTGTCAAGCATAGTCTTTTCAGCAATTTTATTCTTTGAGGTTTTATTAGGACTATTATTTTGGAAAGATTTCTTGGGGCCACTAGCGAAGTACTAGGGAAGCTTGGGTCAACACTTAGTTGTTGGTTTTGTCTTTTTTTAGATCAGTTTTTCTAGCCATAGTGTTGAAGACTATTGTTTGTCTTTTTTAGAATATTTATGAGGTATTCCTAACGGTAGTTTCTGTGTTTTTATTCTTGGAGGTCTACTTGGTTCTTTTGCTCCTAGATCCTTCAGTATCTATGGACCTCCATTTATATCATTTTAAAAAATCCCAATTGGTAATCTTTAGAATCCTCATGACCTTGATTGTTTTAGTTTTTAGGAGAAGAATCCTTCTTCTTCTTCGGTGAGAAAGCATCACCCACTCACTATCGAGATCCTATCAAATTCATGATTTCTTCCCAGCAGCAACTACATCTCCCTTTCTTCTTCTTAATTGACATAGTTTTCTTGGAAAGGAGGCCTAATTTGTTGGGCATTATCTCTTTGTCTATTTTGAATAGGATCCCTTCGAAATTTTGGATTTCTATTTCTGTTTTGAGGATTCCTTGGTTCTCTCTAGGAGGTACTCTATCATTTAAGTTTATCTTTTCTGACATTCTTTCCATGATCCTTACTAAGTTATCAATTTTGGCATCGAATGATGAGGTTGATGCCATTGTTTTCATCTTTTTATGTAACTCTTTTTTCTGATTTCAACTAGCTCTTTTCCCAATCAGATTTGCTTCTACACATATATCTCCCCATACCCCATATCTTCTAAAGTCAAGGGGTCTCTTTCCCTTAGTTGATAGGCCATTACGGTCAAAACCACGGAAATTTTGCTAAAAAGCTAAGCCTCTTGCTGGAGGTTTCATGTTTAAGGAAGTGCATTGTAAACACTATTGAATCTGAGTGTAGTAATCTTGGACACTTTCTGACATTTTATTTTAAGGTTGCTATATTTTGAAGGATTTGGAGAGGGTTCTTTTTAATTTCCCATTTTGTTTATGAATGTTTGGTATAAAGAAGAGGAGATCATTTATGCTATTTGGAGTTAATATTTTAAACCATTTTTTGGCTTCTCCTCCTAAACTTTGGGAAAAATATTCTCATCTTAAGGGTCTCTTCTTCTATTTCCATGTAATCAAGGCATCATCCATTTTATCTACATGTTGTTGGGGTAGTAGATTCAGTTCTAGTGAAATGGGGAATTATAGATTGATAATCATTTGGTAAAGGAACTAGAGGTTGTGGCAATACTAGGGGAGCATACCATGTTGCCATGATAGAGGTAAATGAGGAGATTTTACAAGAGGTGGATTTGTGGAAGGAAAATGGGATGAAATGAGTGTTTTGAACCCTGTTGGATGTATGGATGGGTGTGGTGGAATACTTGGACCAACAAGGCGATTATAATGATTTGCTATGGAAAAATTTGGTAGTGGGAAAAGCTGAAAACATCCCGAGGAGAATTAAGATGGAGATAATACTCTCTTTGAAATTACATTTATAAGTCACATGGAAGCTCAAAATTCGATTGGTCAATATCATTGTGTGACTTGGTTCTAAATAAGTTCTTTGAATAAAATTCTGTGAGTCAAAGTGAGGATCTTTCAAAATTTTGTAAATTTTTTCGAGGGCCAGAGATCTTGTTCTTTGGATAGTCTATTAGTGGATTAAATTTCTGACTCTAAATTTTTGCCACAAAATATTTTACGGATCATCAACTATAGTAGGAGGATTAGGGTCTAGATGAGATACGAGTGATGATCCTATGTGAAGCCGAATTTCAAACCCAAAACATAGAAGGCCAGAAAGGTTTAAATTTGTTTTTGAAGGTTAACCTCTCACGGTGTTTAGTAAACTTCTAAAACATGGGACTAGGCTACTAAACTTCTTAGGGCTGATGTGATACAATCCTAAGGAAGTCCCAAAAGAACTAGTGAAGTAATAGGCCTAGTGGGCCTGAGTGAATCGCCAATTGAATATTTTTAGCTGTTTGAAGGTAAGTTATAATGGTCCACCACCAATAATTGACAAAAAACCAATCTAGAGATGTTTTGGGGTTTTATGAGTTTATTTTATGTAGTTCTAAGGTTTGTAAGAGTTTTCCTTTGAATCATCATTTATAAGACAGATGAAACAAAAACCAAAGTCTACTCTGTAATATTACATCGTTAATTTTTATGATTGATAATAGTTTTATGGAGTCCTAAGGTGTATAGTTTGTCAACGACTCCTCCCACCGTGATGTGAGAATGTTGGTGTCTGTGATTGTGATTAATTTTATGCCAAATGACAAGAGGCAACATGGAGACAGTCTTTGGAGCCCTGAGACCCCGGCCTTCTGTGGACTCGAGAAGGATCTCTCTATTTGTTTTCTGAGATATGAACTTTGTGCTTTATAGGGTTGATTTGAGCTAGTTATTAAATTTGAGGTTTGTTTTTTGTTTTGGTTGGGTATAATGATCAAGAAGCATAGGTAGAATGAGGAAATATCTAGATCATTGTGAGAGTCAAATGGAAGTCTCATGATAAGTTATGTTGTGGTCTCCTTGATTTGGTAGATTGGCATTCCAAATGACAAGGCCACATGAAACGATCTTTACGAGTCCTAGGACCTAGCCTAGACTCGGGGAGAGGATATCTCAAGTTTTTACAAAATCTGTGTGCTTTTTTGCTTTGTACGGTTGATTTTAGGCTATTTATTAAGTACAAGGTTTTTATTTGTTTTGGTTGGGTATGATGATCCAAGAGCATAGATAGAATGAGTAAATATCTAAGTCATTGTTCAATGGAGTCAAATGGAACTCATGATAGGTTCATTAAAGGATCGAAATTATCATACAGGGAAAATCTAGCAGCCAATGGATCTTCAAGAGTTTTTGGGATAATGAGATGAGACATTAAGGATAGAATGAAAAATAGGACAAAGGAAATTAAGAATCCTTTATCATGTAATTTAAACAAGAGATCTTTCAAGATAAATACATTTGAAGCAAAGCAAAGCACGGAGCCAAACCATAGACTTCTTTGGACAAAATTTTACTAAGCAAGCCAACTGAGACAAAAATTTGTGTCAAAGGATTACCTTGAATAAATAAAACATATAAGATGTAACGGTGAAGTAGCCTAAGATCAAATATAAATAATCTAATCTTATTTTGACTAACTCTCTAGGGATCTTTAAAGCAACCTTACAGGGCGATCCGGAGGACGGGGAATTTTCCTGGAGACTTCACAGTTTAGAATATATTAAGCATAATTTAAAAATATCTTAAATAATATCTCAAGTTGTACTCAAGAAGACATGGACTCACCACTAATTTCCATGGTTGCACTCTATTGGGAAATCATTCCTAAAAGCAAACATCTCAAAGCGCAGTACCAATGAACATGGACTTACCAAAAAAATAAATTCCTTGGTTATACTTTCTGGCTGAATCATTTTAAAATAACAAGCTAGATGGAACTGGGGGGCAGGTAAGAATCCTGCTGATACGGACAACTGCAAAATAAAACATGAAGACGGTGAAGAGAAAACGAGAACTAAGGTGCTTTCAGAACAATTACTTGGCCAAACTTTTTTCTCTGCAACAAGAAAGATAGGAACATAATGAAACAAGAAATAACAATAACGAGATAAAGCACTTCACCAACATCCCAGACTCGAGGATCCGGTGATCTAGCACTCATAATCAACAAACAAATCGGGGCATCCATAAGATCCAAGACATCAATTTTCCTTTCAACCAAGAGACTATGTATTACTTCGAAGGTAGGTCAATTTCCAACAATAATAAAATGAGTTCGGATGCAATGTTATGTTGCAAATGAGAGGTGAGGAAACCCTAATATAGGGTTTGAGTATCATTTTAAGTATAGATTAAGTGCATTCCTAACCTTTAAAATAATGCAAGGCTTAAGGCGGGAATATCTGTGACTTCTTCTCCTATTTCAATAACTCTTATCTTATCTTCAAAGGAAGAATAAGTGAAATGTTTGACTTTAAATGCCTTTTAATAACTTTGCAAAAACTATTGAGATGCTTCAAAATATATACGTACTTAATAATTTTCCATTGCCTTAATGAAAGAAATCATCTTTGTAGGTGGCGGTTGGTCTTTGGAGGAAGTAAATGCTTCTTGATTTAGTCATTTGAGAATGTCTTTGGGTTAATCATCTTTTATTTTAAATGTAAAAATACTGACATTGACCTTTTAGACATGATTTTAGCCTTTATGATATGTTTCACTATCTTCATTCTTCTTTAATCTTGACATGTTTGTTTATTTCTTCATTTTAAACCTTTTGACTCATTGTTAATGTTTGTCTTCGTGGCTAATCCTACGTATTGTGGCTTCGGATTTAGGATTAGCCTCTTAATCCTTCAATCTTCATTTCCTTCATTGCCTCTTCGACTATAATGTCTTTTGCATACGGGGGCGTTTCTTGGTGGTATGAGGGTTTATAACCCATGATGATCATGTTTCATTGAGGGTAAATCGTTATACAAACCCCACACGGCTTTCTTTTGTAAATTTATCTCGGATCATCATCGGTTAATTTGATATTTTCTTAGCCATCGAAGATACCCCTTGGGCATCCTGATAAACACACCCATAAAACATGAAACAATGTTAGCAAGAGCTTGGGGAGAGGTAAGACTTCATTTTCAGAGTTTGGAGGCTGTCGAGAGGCGTTTGCGAGGAGGATAAAATGGGCAGGAAGGAGTGAGTTCCATGTGCACGGAGCCACAGTGGCGATTCAGAACGAGAGGCGAAGAGATTTGATTTTGGGCACGAGGAGAGAAAAGTGGTTCAAAAAAGCCGGGGTGGTTTATCGCCATGCGTTGAGGGTCGTCGTGGTATGGGACCAATGGGACGCAATACCATGTAGGTTAATCGTGCGTGGCGGGGGCTAATACGCTTATTTCTCACATGGTTTAAGAACTTTAAAACCGTAGCTATTTTTTGCATGATATGGGGTGCGGGCACATTGAATCTCAAGGAGCGAATCGGCGGGGTGCAAAATGAATCCGGGAGCGGGGTGCGAGGTTTGGGGGAGTGGGCCGCGGACGGTGTCATTGCGATTTGGTGAGGGGGTTAAGTGGAAGGCGAGCCGGGAGTTGACAAGACAAGCGAGGCGTTACATGGAAAAGGGGGAAGGTTTTTTAGCATGAGGTTTGAAATAGAGGCGAGGTTTTAATAAAATGAAAAGGGGTGGAGGCCTCATTTTGTACGGGGAACGGGCTTTAAAAATGAGCGGAAGGTCGAGGATTTTATGGGTTTGTGAGGGGCTGGTTTAAAGTGAGAGCTAGAAGGCCTATTTCATAAAGAGGGCGGGTTAAATGCAAAGGTTTTGCAAGGTTTAAAAGGGTCAAATAGCTTTTTAAAAAGAAGTTAGATTTAAATAATGTAAAAGGGATTTTACATTGTTTAAAGCTTTTTAGGAAAATGATGAGGGTTCAAGAGGGTTTTTAGGGGAAAGAAAAATGGGTTTTGGAGGGAAAAAAGGGATGAATGAGGTGTAGGTGAGGTGATAAAATGAAGCAAACATGCCTAAAATGATAAGTCTTCCTTTACGGTAGAAAGGTAAACTTTTTAGGAGACGGAGAGAAGGAAAATATAATGAAAGATAGTTTTAAACTTAGGATGATGAAGCGATTGAGATTTCTAGAACTCACAAAATTTCTCCAAATTTCGTTTTCTAGGAATCTAGGATTATAACTTAGTCATATTTTGATATCGACAAAAAATTGCGATGACCATGATGGCTCCACTTGGGAAGACGGCTTTCCTTTCAAGGTGTCTAGAACTCCGAGTTTATCAAATCTTCGAGTTTATTTCAGTGCTTATCCATTAGGCAGATTTCCTTTCTTTTACTTGATGATATTTCTTTGAAGTGACAATCTGAACAATGCGCAACATATGATTTCTTTTGAACAACATTTTATACTACCCAATCCCTACTTGTCTAACATTTTTTCTTCTTCTTTAGTGCCTTGTTTGGAAAACTCTTTTGACATTTATTTTTGAAAACGAAATAAAATATCTACTTCAAGCCTTATTTCTTCCAAGAGTTCGGATTAAACTAGTGAACTCTTTTTATTCTCACCTAAAACTATTTGTACTTAAGTGCTTTGTTTGGCAATCTTGATTCTCAACTTATACCCAAGTGACATGAAATTTAAAGCATACTAATTAGGTTTAGGCGATCGGTCCACCATGGTTGTGGCATTGAAACAAGTTGCACACAAACATTATTTACATAAAAGTAAATTTAGAAAGATAAGGTTATGATTTGTCATTAGTAGTCATCCTTATCTATCTCTTTGGATACTGTTTCGAGCATGTGGAACTAGAATCTTTATATTTTCCTTATCTATCCTTCTTGATAAGATAATTAAATAATCTTGACAATCAATGTTTCTACCTAACTTATCAACATAAATTTAAAACATGTTCGGCCATGTGTGTGATTAGGCTAGATGATGAACAAGATATCTTTTTGAATCGGTGAAGTAGCATTTTAGGCTTGCACACTTTTCGATTATTATTATTTTGGATATGGGGGTTGTACCTCTTTTTCCTTTCTTTCATTGTTTTGTTTTTCATTTGGATCAACATTACTATAAAATTAAAAAAATTAGAAATAATATACTAATGAGCTTATTTCATTCTATCTATCCTAATCTAACCTATACATGATATTCAATTAGTCGTGAACTATTTTTACAATACAACCAATCAAGCGGTGTTCGCAGAAGTATGGATCTTGGTTAAGCTCTTTAGTGTTTTGAAAAATCAAAATACCATCTCCACCTTAATTTATTAAATACACACAGACATTGAGGTATAAACTCTTCTTTAAACCTTGCATTAAAATTGCCCTTATTTGTAATATTCCTAATTAGCCCAAGATAATAGGAATATTTCATTTATTTTCTTAATTGATGAATAAAATGTAAAGGAGGACAGCAAACTCTGAAAACATCAAAATAAATCAATGCCCAATGTGAAAAAAGGAAAATCGGGGGTTGTCTTAATAAAATCCACTTGTGTGAAACAGATTGAGCCATTTGGCGGGTCAACATGACCAAATCACAACATAGTCGAGATCGTGAACTTCTTGGATGATCGGCGCGATTTATAGAAGGGTCCTCGATGTGAACGATTAAATGAATGAAGGTGGTTTAGGATTTTTCAAACCTAATATTATAAAGGAGGAGAGGGCAACCTGAGAGTTTGTTTATTATTATCTAATTTTAGAGGATTGTGTCTAATTAGACAAATCCAAATTCTCTTAGTTGTTTAGAAGAGAATTGTGAGAGTTTCTGTTTAGGAATTCCTTCCCCTTCATGGAGTAGCTCTTGGAGGAGATTTTCACCTTTGTCCACTATCGGCAGTTGGAGAACAAACTTCTAATTTCAAGCTGCAATGCGGATCAGGTGAGGTTTTTCTTGCTTTTTGGCAAGAGTGCATGGTCATTTAGATCTGTTTAGATCTACCTTGTATTGAGCCTCTTCTCGGTGAAGTGTCTTTGCAACCTCTGGAAGAGTGCATCCATCGATTGAGCTTCGATTTTGATCGTGGCATCGGTAGTATAATACATCACCATCTACCGCAGTTCAGCAGAAGGGGCGCATCCTCTTTGGAAGCGAGTTGCGAGGGGGTTTGGAAATTTTCCTCGAGGAGAGATCTCTAGTGAAAAGGATCATTCCTTTCTTGAGGGTGAATCAATGGATCGACCCAGCAATCCATGTAACCTTCGGATAACGATCTATTAGCATTTGTATATACTACATATAATTCCTAAATATCTTTATGGCCTTGTGACTTGAATCTGAATCTACTCAGCATGGTGCATCATTCTTGAATCTAAAGAGTGTAAAAGAGAGACATCTTTGACACATATCATGTATATCTATGTTTTTATATGAATATATATCGTAGATATGAAATTTAATAAAATATTGCTTGACCTCTTGAAATTTACGAATTAACCTTTCTTGTTTCAATCCATTGTTGCGGCACCTCAATGCAGGCATTCTTCATGTAAATTCTTTTTTTCTCTTAAGAATTGTTTGATCCTTATCCTTGATCAATTTACTGATGTTAAAACCTTATTATAGTTAATCCCTTTAGAAAATCACGTCTTACGTGCTTCATTGTCTCTACATATAAGTCATAGAATCGGGGTTTTTAAGCCATTTCGGGAGTGAGAGGAATTCTGTTTAACTTAGCTAGAATGATTTTTAAGCTCAAATTTAGTATGGGAGTCCCTCATGACCTAAGATAACATATACAACCGTTTATTTCCTCTTTTTTTACATATTTCACAGAAAATGACCTTTTTATGGCTTAAATCACGGTCTTTCCCTTTTGAAGTTAAAGGAATAGATCCTTTCCTTGCTATCTTGCATATATTCTGTTAAGAAATTGTTCATTAACATATCCCATGCGTTATTAGTGTTGCTAATACTCCAATCGGTGTTTTTATATGTGGAGTCCCTCATTGGACATTAATCAAGCCATACTAGGTGTAGGAGGCTTTGTTTTGCCTCACCTAATTTGTTTGGTTTCTGATCTCCTCTTGGGATTAGGTCTTAGATTATCATATCTAAGGAATCACAAGGGATGATCTTGGTTCTTTGAAACACCACATCCCTAAGCACATCCCTGAAAATTGCATTTTTGAGCTGTTTAATGGCAGTCCTTTTGGGATATTCTAGGTAGTATAAAGCAAGATATTTAGCTCTGACACAGTAGACTTCAAGCCATTTATAAAAGCAAAGAGAAATATTAGAATTATGGAGAGGATGAGATTACTCTCATCCATTTTCAGATCTAAGAAGAGCCTCTGAAGGAGGTCAACCAATGGAAGAAGAGATGCAGTAGGACTCAAGAGGGTTTCAAGGAGAAAGCTACGAGTGAAGACCTAGGGATTTCCAGGAAGAAAGCTCTGCAGTGAGACATCTAGAAGGTTTCAAGGAGAAGAATAAGAACCATACTTCCTATTCTTTAAGGAGGAAGGATGATGAGGGCTTTGAAGAAGCCCTTAGAATGAAGATTCTAAGTGGTGCCAGTACAAACATCGGCCTAAGGCTTCCAAAGGGACTCTAGATGTTCACTGAGTTTATTCGACTAAAAGAGAAGAGGCAATACGATGAAAATGATAAGAGGCAACGATTCCTATTGTATACATTTGATAGATCACTTTCCGGAAGTATACGTAGAGACTTGGGTGATGAAACTAAGACATTTTTTCTATTTCATCCCGATGCAGTGGAAAAATAAGCTCTAGAGATCTAAATAGCACTTGAAGGGCAAGGCAAGCTCTTGGTGGATCAGCCACTGTAAGCCATGCAGAATATCCACTCTTGCTGATTTTGTAAAACCAGTAATCGAGGAGATTTGACATTAGAAGATGTCAGAGGGAGGAGGAGTCCTTTCTCCATTTGAGAGCCTTGTACACAGTCTTTGTCACCATCATGGGGGAAAACCATGCATAGCGATGGTTGGATCAACCAAATCGGTGAAAGAGAGGAACTCTTACAACCTACAAAATATTCACCGAGACTCACCAAAGTATGCATGAATTTCCATTTTGAGTATCATTTAGAAAATCTAAGGAGAAGCCTTGGAAATTTGTCTTTGTATGACCCGAGATCATCACTTACTTTATATCTAGAGCGGCAAAGGTGGAATGTGCTGTCAAAGAGATCAATGAAGAAGAAGGACCCATTACTCATAGGAACATTCGAGATAACTTCATTCGAGGGGCTATGAAGAAAGAGATGTCAAAAGGTAGACATCTGAGGTAGAGAAACATTTTCTCCTTTCTGAAATGACACTCTCTCAGTAAAGAATGCCACTGACTCAAAGAGAGACTTCACCTTTGAAGCAGATCAAGACCTCATTGGTTTGAAGGTCATACATATGAGAGGAGAGGTCTCATCAAGATCCCCATTGAGTGTACTTCAACTTTGTTGTAAATTTACAAGATCTTCAAAAGATGTGAAGAAATTGGTGTCTTACTATGGGAGATGTGGAGATAAAAGACAAAATTCATGACCTACATGTGCCATTGATAAGGAGGGGTGTAGAACCATGGAGGCACAAGGAGGAGATGGGAGAAAGTCAACCTCACAGCTCCTATCCCTGGCGAGGAGGAGTAAATCACCTAAGGAGGTGATTGGTTTGCGTAGTGGAAGCATGGAGATTTTTTCCAATTCATATATTCGATCATCTCTTGTTGAGAATGTCTCACTATATGGGGACATTTCCACCAGAGGATACCACTAGTCAGGAAATAGGGAAGGATGCTTCAAATGTTAGGGAGCATCATTCATTGATGGGAGTGGAGGACAGGAGGATTTGGCACTTGGGAGTCTTGGGTAGACCCAAGGAGAGGAGAAGCATTCTATCAACATCATATACACCCACTCTCATTCGAGAATGTTGCATTGTGGCATGAGCAACATGGGAAGAGAGCTTTCCACATGTCACCTTTGTGGCATGGAAGAAGTAAAAAGGGAGTTTTATTTCAGCCAACCCTTTTCTATGAGACTCAACCAAATCAACTTGAGGAGCCATTGTTGTGGGGAGCTTTGAAGGAGAGCTACATCATCATTGTCAAAGATGCATGAAAAGATAGAGATGGATCGGCCCTGTGACTCCTAAGGGAGGGAGTTTTATTAGCCCTCTCTCCCTTCTATTAAAAGGAAGAGAATAGATCGCCTCCTCGGATGGAGGACTATTGGTGAAGGAATTATTATGATACACATGCTTTACAGCAATACGACTTCATACATTCTTACCATGTTTTCAGGTCATGGCTCCGGAGGCCATGTTATATCATATAAACTTCTTGGCCAACATTGGGACAAAGTTTCTGAATTGGGCCACTCCCTTGAGAAAAAGAGGAGATTTTGCAACATGATGGGTGCTTCCCCAAAGCACCAAACATATATCCACATTTCAGCCATGGTGATATGGTGTGGGCGGTAAGTAAGTGGTGGGAGAACCACTTACCATATCCTGTTGATGCAAGTAGGGATACCTTGCATTGGTTCCACATGTGGGACTATGACCCACCTCCATATACACAATTTTCTGTTTTTATGTACATTATTTTGATTTCTTATCTTGATGATGTACTTATACTTTTATGGGAATGGATGGAGGGAAGGAAGGAAGGATGGCATGAAATGCCTCTAGGATAGATACTCTCCATGCATATTATATCTCATCATTGGAGAGAGCATGGGGAAAACCATGTTTGTTTCATATGATTCTCTTGTCTCCTTATGGGATGAGCTATTTGCATCTCATGAGAACTTTGGAGAAGCAAGACATGGCTAGATGGATGGGTGAACACGCAGCTTATAGAGGGGAACTTATCTCATGTTGGGTGTCTGCCAAAGTAGGGAGATAAGTGTTGTAGCACTCACCTTATCGATTTAGCGAGAAGAAAGCAACATTTTGGAGGGAGAACTATAATATTCTAATTATCCCAAGCCCAATACGAATATTTCATTTTGTTTTGATTTTTTAATTGATGGAATAAAACAAAAGGAAGACATGTAAACTCTGAAACATCAAAATAAATCAATGCCCAATGTGAACAAAAGGCAAATCGAGAACGTATTAATAAAATCCGCATGTGTGAAGGAAACAAGATTAAGCCATTTGGCGGGTCCATGGAGACCAAATCCACAACATAGTCCGGATGCATTGAACTTCTTGGATGATCGGCGCGGTGATAGAATGAGTCCTCCATGAACGAGGGTTAAATGAATGAAGGTGGTTTGAGGTTTTCAAACCATAATCTTATAAAAAGGAGGAGGGTAGCCTAAGAAGGTTTTTGATTATTATTTGATTTTATAGGATTGTGTCGATTAGAAAAAATCCACATTCTCTTGGCTATTTGAGGGAAAATTGTGAGGTTTCTTTTTTGTTTTGGAATTCCTTCCCCTTCATGGAGTAGCTCTTGGAGGAGATTTTTCTTGCTTTGTCACTATCACGGTTGGAGACAGGGGCTTCTACTTCCAAGCTGTAACGTAGATCATTGAGGTTTTTTCTTGCTTTTGTAAGCTACAGCAAGTGGAACACTAGATCACATTGGAATCTACAACGTATTGAACACTCTTCTGGAGTGAGTGTGTCTTTTAACCTCCACGGAAGAATGCATCCATTGGTTTTAGCTTCAGTTTTGCAGTCTTGGAATCATTACTTAGGTATAATACATCACCATACTTAGTTCCTTGAAGAGACTACGTCCTCTTTGCGAGGCTTAGAGTTGCGGGGGTTTAGGAAATTCTCATCACGGAGAGATTTCCTAGTGAAAAGAGGATCCTTCCTTTCAGCGAGGTGATCCATGGATCAGCCAACCAATCCATGTACCCTTCAGATATGATCTAATGATTTTATATACTACAAAATTCTAAATACTCTTTATAAAGCGCGACTTAGATCCTCGGATCTACTCAGCATGGTGCATCATTTGCTTGAATCCCCAAAGAGAGTGTAAGAAAGGGCCTCTTTTGGCTTATAGATCTGTAATAGATCTATGTTTTTATGTAGATATATCCTAGATCTGAAATGCGATAAAATATTGCTTCATCTCTTGAAATTTACGATTCAACCTTTCTTGTTTCAATCCATTGTTTGCGGCACCTCGATACGAGGCATTCTTCATGTAAATTCTGTTTTCTCTTAAGAATTGTTCAGTCCATATCCTTGATCAATTTACAGATTTTCAGACCTTATTAGAGTTAAACTTTTTATAAATCCGTTGTTTATTGTGATAATCTCTGAATACTCTAGAGTCATAGAGTGTCAGGGTTTTAAATACATTTTCGGGAGTGAAATTCTTGTTTAACTTAGCTAGAATGATTTTTTTAAGCTGAAATTTGGTATGGGAGTCCACTTCATTACCTAAGCTAACAGATCAACCATCACTTTCCTCTTTTTACACGCATATTCTGAAAATGACCTTTTTTACATGGCTTAAATCCTTTGTCTTTCCCCACTTTTGGTTAAAGGAATAGATCCCTTTCCTTGCTAATGCATATGTACTGCTAGAAAAGTGTTTATTAATAAGATCCCATGTGTTATTAGTCTAATAATACTCCAATACAATGTTTTTATATTCTTTATAATCCCTCATTGGACATTAATCAAGCCATACTAGGTGTGGGAGGCACATTTTGCCTCACCTCGTTTATTTGGTTTCTTATCTCCTCTTGGGATTGGGTCTTAGATTATCATATATAAGGAATCCAGGGCTGATCTTATTTTCGAAGCACACATCCACAAGAAAAATGCATTCTGAGAATTGCGTTTTCGGGCACCTTTCTTGTGATCCCTTTGGGATATTACAATGGTATCAAAGCAGGAAATATTTGGTTCAGCCTATGGGCTTCAAGAAAAATTCTTTACAAATCAAAGAAAGGTTAGAATGATGGAGAGGATGAGATTACTCTCATCCATTTTCAGATCTAGAAGAGCCTCTCCAAGGAGGTTGACCAATGGAAGAGAGATCTGATAGGACTCAAGAGGTTTCAAGAGGAAAATTTAACGTGAGACCTATAGAAGGTTCAAGAAGAAAAGCGTAGTGATACATAAGTTTCAAGGAGAAGAAGAAGAGCCGTGCACTTCTGGTATTTGTGAGGAAGGATGAGAACTGAAAGAGCACTTAGAGCAGAGATTCTAAGTTAGTACTTGTGATACAAACATCGACCTAGAGCTTCCAAGAGATCTTCCTCATTTTATTCAAGTTTGAAAGAAGAAGAGGCCATATAGTAAGAGAATGATGAAAGGAAAAAAATTCAGGTTGTTGTTTTACATTTGATGGATCACTCGAGTATGGCAGAAATTTGGGTGATGAAACTAGAGGAATTTTCCCCTACGCATCCGGTAGTGGAAAAAGAGGTGCAGATCTCAACGCTGCACTTGAAGGGCAAAGGAGAGCTCTTGGTAGATCAGCCTGTAAGCCATGCAGCCAATATCACCTCTTACTGATTTTATGCATCAAAGTAATCAAAAGATTTGACATTATAAGATCAGAGGAGGAGGAGTCATTTTTCTCCATTTGAGGAGCCTGTACAAGCGTTGTCACCATCATGGGGGGGGAAACCATCTGTAGTAGTAGTTGGATCCGCCAACTCGGTGAAGGAAGTATGCCTTGTAGCTTTACAAAATATTCTGAGACTCACACCAAGGTATGCATGAATTTCCATTTGGTATCATTTCGAAATCTAAGGAGAAGCCTTGGAAATTTGTCTTTGTATGACCCATGATCATCACTTCACGCAATCTGGCTTGACAAAGGTGCAGTGCTATCCGAGAGAACGGCCAGTGGAAGAAAAGAACGACCCATTCCTCATGGGAAAATTCAGATGATAACTTCATTGGGAGCTATGAAGAAAGTGTCAAAGGTAGACATCCTTGGGTGAAGCATTTTTTTCTCCTCTGGGTAAGCCTCTCTCAATGAGCATGCCACAACTCAAAGAATCGCACGCTGCCGGCCAGATCAAGACCTCGTTGGTTTGGAGGTCATACATGAGGAGGAGGTCTCATCAGAGATCCCATTGGAGGTGTGCTTATTTCATGAGTGCAAAGATCTTCAAATATGTGAAGAAATTGGTGTCTTACAATGGGAGATATGTATGGAGATCAAGGCAAATTCATGACCTACATTTTGCCATTGATAAGGAGGTGTAGAACCCTTAGAGGCACAAAGGAGGAGATGGGGGAGAAATTCAACCTCGCTCCTATCCGCGCGGGGGAGGGTGGTGCACCTAAGGGAGGTGATTGGATTGCGCGGTGGAAGCATGGAGAGTTTTTTCCATTCCTTATATTCGGTCATCTTGTTGAGAATGCTCACTATGAGGAGGAAATTTTGCCAAGGAGACCTTGGATCGGGAAATGAGAAGGATGCTTCACATGTTGAGGCATCATTCATTGATGATAAGTGGAGACAGGAGAGTTTAAGCACGGCAACTGAGGTCTTGGGTAGACCCAAAGGAGGGAGAGAAGCATTCTCTCAACATCATCTACACCCACTCTCATTTGATTACGCAACGTAGCGGGAGCAACATG
Organism: Pinus albicaulis; assembly: GCA_034641835.2. Taxonomy (NCBI): domain Eukaryota; kingdom Viridiplantae; phylum Streptophyta; class Pinopsida; order Pinales; family Pinaceae; genus Pinus; species Pinus albicaulis. Next base: position 751,730,012 of record CM076574.1, on the reverse strand, counting down.
GAAGGAAACTTTACACATGTCACCTTTGGCATGGAAGAAGTCAAAAAGGGAGGAGTTCTATTTCAATAACCCTTTTCTATGAGGCTCAACCAAATCAACTTGAGGAAGCCATTGTTGTAGAGGCTTTGAAGGAGAGCTACATCATCGTTGTCAACGATGCCTGCATGAAAAGGGTAGATATGGATCAGCCACCGTCTAAGGAGAGTTATATCGACCTTCTCTCCCATACATTGGGGAAGAGAATGAATCCTTGTACCACTCCTGGATAGGAGGAGGATTATTAGTGAAGAACATGATCTATGATACACATGCTTTATGTTTGACATGAGATTCTTACCATGTTTTTGCAGTCTTGGCTCCAGAGAGTTGCGTTATATCATATGAGCTTCTTGGCCAACATTGGGACTTAAAGAAAATTTAATTGGGTACTCCCTTTGCCAGGAAGAGAAAAGGGAGATTTTGCAATATGATGGGTGCTTCCCAAAGCGCAAACATATATCATATCGATACCATGGTGATATGGTGTGGTGATAAGTAAGTGGTGGGAAGACTTCACTTACCATATCTACACTGTTGATCTGGTAAAAAAGGGGATGCCTTGCATTGGTTACCTATGTGAGACTATGACCCACCTCCATATGTACAATTTTCTATTTTCATGTACATTATTTTGATTTCCTATCTTGATGATGTACTTATACATTTTATGGGAATGGATGGAGGAAGGAAGGAAGGATGGCATGTGCCTCATGGAATGACTACTGCTCCATGCATTTATATCTCATCATTCGAATGGGGAGAGAGCATGGGGCAAACCATGTTTGTCTCATATGATTTATTGTTTCCTTATGGGATGAGCTATTTACATCTGTGAGAACTTTGGCGAGAAGCAAGACAAGGCTAGATGGATGTGAACCTTGCAGCCTTGGAGAACTTATCTCATGTTGGTGCCACCAAATAAAGGAAGAAGTGTTGTTACTGACACTCACCTTATCGGTTGGCAGGAAAAAAGCATTTTTGGAGGAGAGGCTTGTAATATTCCTAATTGGCCAAGCTAATAGGAATATTTCATTTTGTTTTAATTTTCTTAATCGATAGATAAAATATATGAGAGGACATATAAAAGCTCATTAAAACATCAAAATAAATCAATGCCCAAGATTTGAACAAAGAAGCAAATCGGGGTTGTCTTAATAAAATCCACTTGTGTGTGAAAGCAAGTTAGTATTTAGGTAGACCCAGCAAGACCATTTAACCTGAGTCCGGATGCATTGAACTTCTTGGATGATCGGTGGAGTTCTAGAAGGAGGTCCTCCATGAACGAGGTTAAATGAATGAAGGTGGTTTAGCATTTGAAAACCCTAATCTTATAAAAAGGAGGAGGAAGCCTAAGGGAGGTTGTTGATTATTGCACGATTTTAGAGGATTGTGTACGATTAGACAAATCTACATTCTCTCTTCAGCTATTTGAGAGAATTGTGAGGGGTTTCTTTGTTTAGGAATTCCTTCCCTTCTTGAGTAGCTCTTGGAGAAGATTTGTCTGCTCTTTCCAATATATGCGGTTGGAGACGAGCTTCTACTTCCAAGCGTGTAGCATTGAATCCGGTGAGGGTTTTCTTTCTTTTGCTTAGTACCGACAGAGTGGAACACTAGATCTGTTCAGATCTAGCTTGTATTGGAGCCTCTCTAATAGTGAGTGTGTTTTTTGAGTGCATCCAGATTTAGTTTTTGATCGGCATCGAATAGAGTATCTTGTATCACCATGCAACGCACGGTTCTTGAAGAGACCGTCCCTCTTTGTAGAACGGAGAGTTGCGGGGGTTTAATTCTCCACAGAGGAGATCTCTAGTGAAAAGTCCTTCCTTTCATTGGGGTGATCCATAGATCGACTGACCAATCCATGTACCTTCGGATATGATTACTATTGTATATGTTACGGAATTTCTAAATACTCTCACATAAGCTTGTGATTTAGATCTCGGATCTACTCAGCGTGTGGTGCATCATTGTATCTCCCCAGAAGTGTGAAGGGCCTCTTTGGCTTAAAGATATGTGATATATCTATGTTTTTATATGCACATATCTATCCTAGATCACAGAATTTAATAAAATATTTCTAGCCCGGCCTCTGAAGACTATATTTGTTAATCTTTATTATTTCAATCCATTGTTGCAACACCTCGATACGAGGCATTCTTCATGTAAATTCTCTATTTCTCTCTTAATAATTGTTTGATCCATATCCTTGATCAATTTCTTGATGTTCGAACCTTATTACCAGTTAACTCCTTTAGAAAATCACGATTTGTAATGCTTGATAATCTCTGAATACTCTAAGTCATGGTAAATCGAGGTTTTAAGCCATTCGGGGAGTGGTCACATTTAGCAACTAGAATGATTTTTTTAAGCTGAAGCTGGTATAGCGGTACCTCATGACCTAATCTATGATTGTGATCACTTTCCTTCTTTTTTTTTTACGCATATTTCGGCCAGCCTTTTGTAAACTTCAAAAATCACTTTGTCTTTCTACTTTTAGTTAAAGAAATAGATCCATTTTCTTGCTACGCATATCATACTATTAAAAAAGTGTTTATTAATAGATCCCATGCATTTTTAATGCTAATACTCCAATACAATGTTTTTATATTGCTGCGTCCCTCATTGGACATTAATCAAGCCATACTGAGTGTGGGAGGCTTTGTTTACCTCACACCTAGTTTATTTTAATTTCGATCTCTATTGGGATTGGGTCTTGAATTATCATATCTAAGGAATCCAAGGGCGTATTGGTTACGAAGCACACATCCTAAAAATATGAACATCCCTAAAAATTGCGTTTTTCATGCACATTTTTCTTGAGCGACGCACGGGATATTACGGTGGTATCAACAGATCTTTGGCTCGGCATGGAGGCCCAGAGCCAAAGTGCTATAAAAAGAAAAGATAAACGTTAGAGAATGATGGAGAGGATGAGATTACTCTCATCCATTCAGATCTAAGAAGAGCCTCTCCAATTTCAACCAATGGAAGAAAGAGATATGCAATGGGACTCAAGAGGGTTTTTTAAGGAGGAAGAAAATCTGTGATTGAACCTCTAGAAGGTTTCAAGGAAGAAAGGCACACGGTGAGACCCTATGAGTTTCAAGGAGAAGAAGAAGAAGAGCCATGCACTTCCTATTCTTTGAGGAAGGATGAGGAGCACGAAACGCCGAACGGGAGATTCAGAAAATCGGTGCTTGGCAGTACAAACATCGACCTAGGGCTTCAGGGACTCTAGATCTCCTCGGTTTATTCAGTAAAGAAAGAGAGAAAAGAGGCCATACGGTAGAGAATGATAGAAGGCAACAAATTCTTGTTGTCTACATTTGATGGATCACTCGGTATGCAGCGAACCGGTGATGAAACTGAGAGCATTTTTCCTACAACATCCGGTAGTAGAAAACGAATTTGTAAGATCCCGGCACTTTTTGAAGGAAAAACAAGATCTTGGTGGATCAGCCATGTAAGCCATGCAAGAATATCCACTCTTTCTGATTTTATGCATCAGAAGTAATCGGGAGATTTGGCGATGGGAAGTCGAGGAGGAGGAAAATTCCCTTTCTCCATTTGAGGAGCCTTATATAGCAGACATCACCATCATGAGGGAAACCATGTAGCGGTAGTTGGATCGACTGACATCTCGATTGAAGAGAGGAACTCTTGCACACAGCCCTACAAAATATTCACGAGACTCACCAAGGTATGCATGAATTTCCATTTAGTATCATTTCGGAAAATATAAAGAAGCTGCCAGAATTTGTCTTTGTATGACCAGGATCATCATACTTGCTAATATAAGTAGCAAGGGTGCCTTTGCGTTGTCAGAGATCGAGTGAAAGAGGACCCATTCCTCATGGGAACATTCGGATGTCTTCATTTAGGGAGCTATGAAAGAAAGAGATGTCAAGGTAGACATCCTTAGGTGAAAAAATTTTCCCTCTCTAGATGACACTCTCTCAATGAGCATCTGCCACAACTCAAAGACTTCTACTTTACTTGTGTGAGATCAAGGCCTGGGTGGATTTTGGAAGGTCATACATGAGGAGGTCATCAGAGAGATCCCATTGGAGGTGTACTTCAACATTTCATGAAGTGCAAAGAGATCTTCAAAGATGTGAAGAAATTGGTGTCTTACTACATGGGAGATGTGTGGAGATCGAAGGCAAAATTCATGACCTACATTTCCATTGATAGGAGGTGTAGAACCATGGAGGCACAGGAGGAGATGGGGGAGAAATTCAACCTCATCCTATCCACAGCAGGAGGTGGGTACTTTTAAAAGGAGGTGATTGGATTGCGCGGTGGAAACATGGAGAGTTTTTTTCCATTCATATATTCAGTCATACTATCTTGGTGAGAATGTCTCACTGTATGGGGACATTTCATAAGGAGACCACTATGGATAGGAAGTAACAGGGATGCTTCATATGTTGAGGCATCATTCATTGATGATGAAGGGAGTGGAGACCTTGGGGAGAGTTTGGCACAACCTTTGGGAGTGTGGGTAGACCCAGGGGAGGAGAGAAGGATTCTCTCAGCATCATCTACACCCACTCTCATTTCAGATTCTGCCTTGTGGCGGAGACAACATGGGAAGGAAACTTTCCACATGTCCTTTGGCATGGAAGAAGTCAAAAGGGGGGAGTTCTATTTCAGCCAACCCTTTCTGAAGAGGCTCAACCAAATCAACTTGAGGAGCCATTGTTGTGGGGATTTGAAGGAGAGCTACATCATCATTGTCAAATATGAAGATGAAAATTAGGAGATGGATCAACCATGTGAATCTAAGGGAGAGGTTATATCCTTCCTTGTTAAGGAAGAGAATAGATCTTGCACCACTCCTGGATAGGAGGATTATTGGTGAAGAACATGATCATGATACACATGCTTTTATATTTTGACTTCATGCATTCTTACACCATGTTTTTGTAAGTTATAGCTCCAAGGGGACATGTTATATCATATGAGCTTCTTGTAGAACATTTAGGACCCAAAAATTTCTGGTGGGTACTCCCTTGAAGAGAAAAAGGAGATTTTACAACATGATGGGTGCTTCCCCAAGCACCAAGCATATATCACATTTCCAACCATGGTGATATGGTGTGGGCAGTAAGTAAGTGGTGGGAGAACCACTTACCATATCTATATTTTATCTGATGAGGATACCTTGCATTAGTTACCTATCATGTGAGACTATGACCCACCTCCATATGTACAATTTTCTATTTTCATGTACATTATTTTGATTTCCTATCTTGATAATGTATACATTTTATGGGGAATGGATGGAGGAAGGAAGGGAAGGATGGCATGTGCCTCATGGGATGAGTACTCTCCATGCATTTTATATATCATCATTGAGAAGGCATGGGCAAACCATGTTTGTTTCATATGATTTACTATCTCCTTATGGGATGAGCTATTTGCATCTCATGAGAACTTTGGAGAAGCAAAGGAACAAGGCTAGATGGATCGGTAGACACTTACAGCCACAGAGGGGAACTTATCTCATGTTGGTGCCACCAAGAAGAAGGAAAGTGTTACAACACTCCTATATACGATTTGCTTGAGGAAAAGCAACATTTCGGAGGGGAGGATATTCTAATTAGCCCAAGCTAATAGGAATATTTCATTTTGTTTAATTTTATTAATTGATGAATAAAATATGTGAGGACATGTAAACTCTTAGCTACATCAAAATAAACAAATGCCCAATGTTAACAAAAGGAAAATCGGGGCTGTCTTAATAAAATCCACTTGTGTGTGAAACATGATTAGGCCATTTGGCGGGTCAGGGACCAAATCACAACACGATCCCGAGATCGTGAAATTCTTGGATGATCGGCGGTTCTAGAAGGAGGTCCTCATGTGAGCAGGGGTTAAATGAATGAAGGTGGTTTCGGGTTTTCAAGCCTAATCTTCTAAAGAGGAGAGGAAAGCCTAGAGGTTGTTGGTATTATCTAATTTTGGGGTTGGCATTACGATTAAGAAAAGAAAATCACATTCTCTTGTTGTTCGCAGAGGTGTAGGGGTTTCTTGTTTAGGAATTCCCTTCCCCTTCATGGAGTAGCTCTTGGAGGAGATTTGTCTGCTTTGTCCACTATACGGTTGGAACCAGAGAAGCACAATTCCAAGCTGAAACAGTTCGGTGAGGGTTTTCTTGCTTGTATAAGTTGCGGCCAGTGGAACACTAGATACGATTTCGGAATCTAGCTTGTGTAGACCTCTTCTCGGTGAGTGTGTCTTTTTAACCTCTGGAAGAGTGCATCCATCGATTGAGCTTCAGTTTGTGATCTTAGCATCAGGGAAAATATACAAAGAAATCATCATCTACGCGGTCCTTGAAGAGAGTACATCCTCTTTGCGAGCCGAGTTGCGAGGGTTTGAAGTTCTTCACGGAGGAAGATCTCTAGTGAAAATGATCCTTCCTTTCAGCGAGGTGATCAATGGATCGGCAAACAATCCCGCCAACAACAACTTTAGATATTATATATTAATATTGTATATACCACATAATTCTTGAATACCTCTTGCCAAAATGTGACTTAGATCTCGGATCTACTCAGCATGGTGCATCATTTAGCTGAGATCCCCAAAGGGAGTGTAAAGAAAGGCCTCTTTGGCTTGCCAAGTCTGTAATAGATCTATGTTTTATGAAGATCTATCCTAGATCTTAAATTTAATAAAATATTGCTTGACCTCACAGTATTCTGTTAATATTTCTTGTTTAAATCCATTGTTGACACCTCAATCTCGGGCATTCTTCATGTAAATTCTCTTTGTTTTCTCTTAATTGTTAAATCATATCCTTACAGTCAATTTACTGATGTTCAGACCTTATTAGAGTTAACCCCTTTAGAAAATCATGCTTTCTATGCTTCGGTAATCTCTGCATACTCTAAGTCATGAAATCGGGGTTTTAAGCCATTTCTAGGGAGTGTAGGGAAGATACATTGCAACACGGTAGAATGAATTGTTTAAGTTGAAATTTAGTATGGGATTCCCTCATGACCTAAGATAACAGATACAACTATCACTCTCTGTTTGTTTTTATACATATTTCTAGAAAATAGCCTTTTATGCTTAAATCATTGTCTTTTACTTTGGTTAAAGGAATAAGAGAGCCCTTTCCTTGCTACTAGATATATTACTATTAGAAAGTGTTTATTAATAGATCGCATGCATTATTGAGTCTCTACTAATACTCCAATACGGTGTTTTTTATATTGTTGCGGTCCCTCATTGGACATTAATTAGGCCATACTAGGTGTGGGAGGCACCATTTTGCCTCACCTATTTTTTTGGTTTTCGATCTCCTCTTGGGATTGGGTCTTAGATTATCTATATCTAAGGAATAAAATAGCTGATCTTAGTTTCTTTGGCTTATCCATGAAAAATGTGGTTTCAAGCATGTTTCTTGAGTAGTCCCCTTTTGGGATATTCACAGTGTGTAGAGAAAGATCTTTGGCTACATTTGTGACACAAACCAAATTTCTATAAAAAAATGGTTAGAATTATGGAGAGGATGAGATTACTATAAGCCATTTTCAGATCGAAACCTCCAAAGGAGGTTCAACCAATGGAAAGAGATGCAATGGGACCCCAAGGGTTCAAGGAGAGAAGCGGTGAAACCTCTAGAAGGTTTCAAAAGGAAGAGAAAGATACGGTGAGACCTCTAGAAGGTTTCAGAAGAAGAAGGCCATGCACTTCTCTTTGAGGAAAGGATAGAGGCAGAAGAGCACTTAGAACGAGAGATTCACCGTCGGTCGCAGTAGAGTACAAATATCGGCCTAGAGCTTCCAAAGAGAGACTCTAGATCTTCCTTAGTTTATTCGGCGAAAGAAGAGAGGACATAAGAGTAAAGAATGATAAAGAACTAACATATTCCTATTGTTTTCATTTGATGGATCACTCGAGTATACAGAGACTTGGGTGATGAAAATGAGAGGCATTTTTCCTACGCATCCGGTAGAGGAAAAGAAGTTGTAAGAGATCTCGGCACTTGAAGGGCAAGGCAAGATCTTAGTGGGATCAGCCATGTATAGCCATGCAAAAGATATCCACTCTTGCTGATTTTATGCATCAAGTAATCGGGAATTTGATAGTAATCAGAGCGGAGGAATCCTTTTCTCTATTCCCAGAGAGGCCTTGTACTCGCTATTATCACCATGAATGGGGAAACCATATGTATTAGTAGTTGGATCATCCAAATCGGTGAAGAGAAGAGAACTCTGCTTGCGGCCCTACAAAATATTCTTTGAGACTCACCAAGGTATGCATGAATCTCCATTTGGTATCATTTCAGAAAATTTAAGAAAGGAGAAGGCTTGGAAATTTGTCTTTGTATGACCCGAGGATCATCACTTGCGCAATCTAAAGAACGACAAGGGTGCATTGCGTTGTCCAAAGACAACGGTGAAGAAAAAGAAGGACATTCCTCATGGGAACATTCGAATGATAACTTCATTCGAGGCCTATAAGAAGAGATGTGTCAAAGGTAGACATCCTTAGGTAGAAACATTTTCCCCTCTCTAGATGACACTCTCTCGTAAGGCATGCACCACAACTCAAAGAGAGACTTCTACTTGCGGCGAGATCAAGACCTCATTTGTTTGGAGTCATACATGAGGAGGAGGGAGGTCTCATCAAGAGATTTCATTGGAGGTGTACTTCAACTGTTCCATGAAGTGCAAAGATCTTCAAAGATGTGAAAAGTGGTGTCTTACCATGGGAGATGTGTGGCAAGTCAAGGCGCAAGTGTATGACCTACATGTGCCATTGATAAGGGAGTGTAGAACCATGGAGGCACGAGGAGGGGAATGGGGAGAAAGTCAACCTCGTCCCTATCCAGCGGGGATAGTGATGCACCTAAGGAGGTGATTGGATTGCGCGAGTGGAAGCATGGAAGAGTTTTTCCATTCATATATTGATCATCTTTTGTTGGGGAAATGTCTCACTATGAAAGGGGACATTTCACCAAAATTGCCAGATCAACAAAGGAGGAAGGATGCTTCACATGTTTGAGGCATCATTCATTGATGATAGAGGAGTGGAGACCTTGGGAGAGTTTGGCACAACAACTGAGAGTCTTGGGTAGACCCAGGAGGAGGAGAAGCATTCTCTCAGCATCATATACACCCACTCTCATTTCGGTGCAACGTTGTGGCGGGAACAGCATGGGAAGAGCTTTCCACATGTCACCTTTGGCATGTAAGAATTCAAAAGGAGAGTTCTATTTCAGCCAACCCTTTTCCTATGAGAACTCAACAAATCAACCCGAGGGAGTTGTTGTTGTGGGGGCTTTGAAGGAGAGATACATCATCATTGTCAAATATGCATGAGAAAATGGTAGAGATGGACCATACATGACTCAGGGAGAGTTATATCAGCCCTCTCTCCCTTCTATTAAGGAAGAAGAGAATAGATCCTTGCACCCACTCCACGGATAAGAGGAGGATTATTGGTGAAGAACATAGTCATGATACACATAACATATTCTAACTTCATGCATTCTTACACCATGTTTTGCAGTCATCATGGCTCAGGAGGCATGTTATGTCACTTATGAGCTTCTTGGCCAACACATTGGGACCCAAAATTTCTGAATTGGGCCACTCCTTGAGAAAAAGGGAGATTTTGCAGCATGATGGGTGCTTCCCAAAGCACCAAACATATATCACATTTCAATAGCAGTGATATAGTGTAGGCAGTAGATAGAGGTGGGAGAACCACACCATATCTATATTTGATGCAAGTCTCTGAGATGCCACCTTACGTTAGTTCCCACATGTGGGACTATGACCCACCTCCATATGTACAATTTTCTGTTTTCATGTACACATTATTTTGATTTCTATCTTGATGATGTACTTATGCTTTTAATAAGTGTATGGAGGAAGGAAGGAAGGATGGCATGCAATGACCCTCATGGGATGACTACTCTCCATGCATTTTATATCTCATCATTCGGAAGGCATGGAGGCAAAGCCATGTTTTGTTTCATATGATTGTGTCTCCCTTATGGGATGAGCTATTTGCATCTCATGAGAACTTTGGAGAAGCAAGACATGGCTAGATGGATGGGTGAAAACTTGGATTATGGGGGAACTTATCTCATGTTGGTGTCACCAAAGAGGAGGGAAATGTTGCATCACTCATATGAGTTGCTTGAGGATAAACAGCATTTGGGCCGGAATATTCTTAATTAGCCAAACTAATAGGAATATTTCATTTTGTTTAATTTTATTAATTGATGAATAAAATGAAGGACATGTAAACTCCTGAAAAATCAAAATAAATCAATGCAAAATGTGAACAAAGGCAAATCGAGTTGTCTTAATAAAATCCACTTGTGTGTGAAACATGATTGAGCCATTTGAAATTTGGGTCAAAGGACCAAATCTATGCCATGATCAGTTGAATTGAAATTCTTGGATGATTAGCCTGAGTTCTAGAAGGATGTCCTCTATGTAAGTATGAGGTTAAATGAATGAAGGTGGTTTAGTGTTTTGCAAACCCTAATCTTATAAAAAGGAGAATCTGTTCGGATCTAGCTTGTATTGAACTTCTTCTCGGTGGTGTGTATTTTAACCTCTGGAAGAGTGCATCCATCAATTGGGCTTCAGTTTTTGATCTTAGCATCAGGCCAAGTATACTACGTCACCATCGTAGTTCAGCAGAGATCATCCTCTTTGCGGAAAGGTTAGGAGGGTTTGGAAATGCCTCTGGAGGAGAGATCTCTAGTGAAAAGGATCCTTCACTTTCAGGTGATCCATGGATCGGCCAAAATCCATGTACCCTTCATATATGATCTATTAGTGTTGTATATACTATATAATTCACGAGATACTATTGCAAAACCTTGACTTAGATCTCGAATCTACTCACATGATGCATCATTTCTTGAGATCCTAAGGGGAGTGTAAGAAGGGCCCTCTTTGGCTTATATATCTGTAATAGATATATTTTTTCATTAGAAGATCTATCTGAATGCCAAATTTAATAAAATGTTATTTCATCCTCCGAGAATTTATCTTTATTAGCTTTTCTTGTTTCAATCCATTGTTGCAACATTTACACACCTCAATGCAGAGGCATTCTTCATGTAAATTCTTTGTTTTATCTTAGTTATTTTATCCATATAATTGATCAATTTACTGATTTTCAAGACAGTAGAGCCAATCACTTCAGAAAATCACGCTTTCTATGCTTAGGTAATCTCTCTTTTGCATACTCTAAGTCATGGGAAATCAAGGTTTTAAGCCATTTTGGGAATTGAAAGTCTGTTTAACTTAGCTAGAATTATTTTTAACCTAAAATTTTGTATGGAGTCCCTCATGACCTAAGCTAAGAGATAAAACCATCACTTTCCTGCTACGTTTGTATGCATATTTTTGAAAATGATCTTTTTTAAGGGCTTAAATCACTTCATCTTTCCCCACTTTTGGACTAGCAGATATGAATCCCTTTCCTATATTATATTATTGTTAGAAAAGTGTTTATTAACAGATCCCATGTGTTATTACTCTACTAATACTCCAATCTGAGTGTTTTATATTCTTTGAGTCCACTCATTGGACATTAATCAAGCCATACTAGGTGTGGAGGTACATTTGCCTCTAGTTTGTTTGGTTTTAATATCCTCTTGGGATTGGGTCTATTATTATCAGATGTAAGAATTACAAGGAGGCTGTTCTTGGTTCTGTGACTTCCATCCACTGAAATGAGTTTTCAGGGCTTCATTTCTTGAGCGATCGCTTTTAGGATATTACATTGGCCTGTTTACCTTCCTCTTCAACTACCTTTAAAAATAGCATAGGGATCTTGAAATAACACCTGTTTTAGAGGATTTAGAAAATGAGCAGGCAGGGACTGATTTTCTTCCCACTTTCTTCCGAACTTGGGACTCTTTTGAAGAAACTCCCTCTTCTCATGATCACCATTTTATGTGCGGTCGGACTCATCATATCTTTGAAATGTTGTCTTCTATCAAATCATTATATTGATGAGAGCGGGAGAACTCTTGAATAATGAAATCTTCCAAGAAGGTAGATTACAACAACTCTCATGTGATTACCAACCTCTATGCCTTCATTTGCAATTTGTAATTCAATGGAACTTGGTGATTGTAAATATGGATATAAGGAGTATTCCATGTTCCAACTCATTTCCTCAGCTTTTTCGGGAGAAGGCTTTTATTGACGACTTGCTCAAGAAGTTCCCATTCTTCTCATTCTTATCATCAAAGCTAAAAAATTCCTTTGACTTCAATTATTTGAAAGTTATTTACGATGAGTGAAGTGAAGTAGGGGCGAAAATTCGGGGAGACTCTTCACTTGCTTTTAAACTTTCAATGCTTTCGTCATCGGTGTCATAGGTGACTTTGTCTTGTTTGATTACTTCTTTCAATGTCATGATATTGAAATTCACCCCAAAAATAAGCATTGTGATGATAGCTCTACAAGATTGAAAACATACAGCTGAGAACATCAACATTATCGATCAAAATTTGGAGAATCATCATAAAATAATTTCACATGGCAAACATATAGGATTAACAACTTGCTCAGCTTTTGAGTTGATCTACGGAGTTCTTTCGATTTATGGTAGATGGCATTAGTAGGAGAATGAATGGGAATGTTTCGGATTCATATGAGGTTTAGAGGCTGTCTGTATGTTTAGAAGGCGATTTATTTCTTCAGATCCAAAAGAGCATTTTCTTTTTCTTTGGATAGAAGTCTGACTTGATTCTCTTTTTCTTGTGAAGGCTGATTTTGGTGAATGTTTTCTTGAAGCTTCACTTAAAAGATGGTGAATCCTCCTTGTAATTTTAGAGGATCTTGTGGGTTATATTATATTTCTTGATTTGGTTCTTCCCTTAGTTGACTCCCCTAAGATGTTATAGCCCAACTGCCTTGCTTGAAATGAAATTGGTGAATACAAAGCTTCTAAGAAGTCTTGAGATGCAAATTTTCAAATCTTCATCATATCTATAAAGTCTTGTACTTGATATCTGAGGATCGGTCACAACAATCTTGACTAATGATAAAGATGGACAATATCTTAAATAGTGTTGATAAAAATATCTTGTGAAAATCATTTTAAAAAGCTTTCAGATGCAGGTTCTAACAATTCATACCAATTTCTTACCTTACCTTCAATGTTACCATAAACATTTTCTTGAAATGATCCTTGTACCATTCAACCTATAACCTCCATATGTGTATATGAAATTTGATGAATGTAACAGGAGGTCATCAACTTTTCATCTTGAAAGATAGGTAAGGTTTTTTTTTAACAGTTTATTTGAAATTTGTGTGGGAATCGAGGATATGATCTCTACTCATTGGGGCATATCTTCGTTGTATTTTGGGATCCATGTTTATGCATCAGAAGTGCTATTATCATTTCAACCGGTCTAGGAGTTCTCTCGGTGGAGTCTTCCAGGTCTATTGAGAGTTGTGGAGTGGCAGGTGGACGGTCCTAACTACATCCTACATCGGCATGATTGGGATTGCTTTAATGCATTCTAGGGAGTTTATGAGAACTAGTGGGGTAGTAGGCCCTCTTTGGAGCTAGTGGAGTTTCCGGTGGATATTTTTGGTTGTTTTTGAAGATAAATGTGTATAGTCCACTACCATTACTTGAAAAAAAACCAATCTGAGGACTTTTTGGGGTTTTACGAGTTTTTTTATGCAACCCTAAGGTTTATGAGTGTCCTATAGATGAGTCATCCATTTTGATAGGATGGTAGAAACAACTAGATTCTACTCTTTGGTCATCAACTAATAACCTTGATTTAGCCTTTATAATCTATTTCATTACAATACATTCTTCTTTAATCACTAACTAGCTATTTATTTATTCTTTTCTCTAAACCTTTGAATTTAATTCTTTAATTGTTGTCTTCGTGGCTAATCCTCTGTGTTTGTGGCTTGATTTAGGATTATCACTTAATGTTCTCCAATCTTCATTTCCTTCATTGCTTCTTTTTGGCTTCATAATGTCTTTTGCATGCGGGGAGACAATGGTATGAGGGTTTATACCATGCATTGATCATGTTTCATCGGAGGTAAAACATTATACAAACACCACACAGCTTTGTACATGGGAATTTACCTCTCGGATCATCATCTAGGAGTTAATTTGATCTTTTCATGGCCATCGGAATGCCTTTGGGAATCCACCATTAAACTGCACAAAACACGAAATAATGTTAACTTAAAACTGCGAGGAGAAGTAAGAGCGCATTTTCAGGATTTAGGTTGTCGAGAGGCATTTACGGAAGGAGAAATGGAAGCCGGAGAATCAAGGTTTCATGTGCGGAGACACAGGTGGAATTTGAACAAAGGCGAAGAGTTTTGATTTTTGGCTCGGGGAGATAAAGCGGTTTCGAAAAACAGAGTGGTTTATTACATGTGTTAGAGGAGGTAAATGGTATGGGACCAATCGGATGCGATACCATAGGTTAATCGACGTGTGGCGGAGCTAATACTTATTTCGCGTGGTTTAAGAACTTTAAAACCCAATGCTATTTTAGCGTGATATAGAATTAAAGGGTATGGGATCTTAGGGCGGAATCAATGAGTGCGGGAATGAATTCGGGAGCGAGATGCAGTTTGGGGAGTGGAGCCCGCAGATACGTGTCGGGCTACGCTTTGGTGAGTTGATGGAAGGCGGGACGAGGGAGTTGAAACAAGACAAGAAGGGGCATTTGTTCTATAAGGAAAAAAAGGGAAAGGTTTTATGAAGTTTGGAAATAGGAGGGAGTTTTTAATAAAATGAAAAGCGACGGAAGCTCATTTGTACGGGGAAGAGAGTTGGGGGAAATGAAGCGGAAGGTCGAGGTTTATGGGTTTGTGAGGCTAGTTTTAGTAGAGAGGAGCTAGAAGACCTATTTCATAAGAGGGCGGGTTAAATACAAAAACAAGGTTTTGCAAGGAGTTTAAAGGGTCGATAGGTTTTTAAAAAATTTAGATTTAAACAATGTAAAAGGGATTTTTACATTGTTTAAGGCTTTTTAAGAAAATGTTGAATGAGGAGGTTGAGGGATTTTGGGAAAGAAAAATGGGTTTTTGGAGGGGAAAAAAAAGGATAGACAAAAAGTTAGGTGAGGGTGAAAAAATGAGGCAAACATACACAAATGATGAAGTCTTCCTTTGCAATAGAAGGGTAAAATTTTTAGGAGGGAGAGGAAAATATAGTGAAAGATAGTTTAAAATTAGGATGATGAAACGGTGAGATTTCTAGAACTTAAAACATTTTCTCAAATGTTGTTTCTAAGAATCTAGGATTATAACCAGTCATCTTTTGATATTAAGCAAAACATTAACGATGACAACAAGTTCATCAATGGATCGGAGTATCATAGGAAAGAAAATCTAACTTGGCAGTGGATTTTCAAGTTTTAGAGATTATAGAGATGGACATCAATTGTAAGAATATGAAAAGTAGAATTAAAGGAAAATCAAGAATGCTTTATCATATGTACTTCTCAACAAAGGGACTAAATATCACAAAACGTAGAAGAGCAATCAATGGAACAGAACCATAAAGTCTACAATCCACACTTCAACAAATAATAATTCAAGTCAAACTTTCAATGAAATATAGAGGCGAGAAACTCATTTAACTTCTAGTGATTTCACCTTCAAGGACACATAAAACTACTTAAGACACACATATAAAATGTAATCGGAAGAGGGAACTCCTAAACATCCTTAATTAGTTATGAAGATCTCTAAAACAATGATTTAAGCAAAGTCTGGGGTATGATTGAAACAAAATCTCTTTGAAGACTTTAAAGAATGGTACTTTGAGAGAGACTTCAAAAGCAATGTCATTTGATGAAAAAAAGTAGAAAGGAAACCATAAATCAATGGCAAAATATGTTGTATTGGACTATTTATGGAAATAAACAAACTTAGAAGTCTAGAGAGAAATTAAGAATTCTCTAAATGTCTAGCAGGAAGAAAACATTAAGGTAGTGAAGAATAAATAGAACAAGGTGCTTTCAAAATTTCTTAGCCTAAAAATTTTATTCCTCTTTAACGACACGGAAAGATGGAAACATAATGAAACATGGAAATAAAAATAACAAATTAGAAGCACTTCACCAACAACCAAAGCTTAGGGATCCGGTGATCTAGCCTCCTCCATCCTTAGACAATCAAGGCATCCACACAAATTTCAAGGCTTCAATTTCTTTTCTTTCAAAGTCAATGTATTACTTGAAGAAGTCATGAGAATGCCAACAAGATAATGAGAGTTCAAATGAAATATTTATCTTTTGCAAATGAGGATGTGAGTTTTAATCCTAGGGTTTTAGTGTCATTTATTACATATTTAATCGGTTCCTAACCTTGAAGACCATGCAAGACTCAAGGTAGAATATCTATGAATATTTCTCTCAATAATTACTTCTATCTTAACTCCTAAGGAAAAATAGGTGAAATGTTTGACTTTAAGGCCCTTTCATAACTATTACAATAGCGAATCGCGGTCATAAATATCTCGACTCGAGTTTAATAACTAACTAATGCTTTATCGAAGGAAACAAAGCACTAGGTGGAAAAAATATCTTTTGAGGAGAAGCGCCATAGGTTGAGTCATTCAAATTTGTTTAATTAAATACGCTCTTTGTTGACCTTTATCTTTGCTGTTAAGGCTTTAAAACCTACATCTTTTCTTTAACATGCACTTTTTATCATCTTTTCTTCAATCGGTTTGATCTTTCTATTTTGTTCCTTTGATCTTTGACTTGTTTCTTTTGATCCTTGCTGCTTATTCTTTTGTCTTTTCACTATATTCTTTCTTTCTTTGACCTTCATCAATCTACCTTTTCTTTAATCTTCTATTTTAATTCCTTCTTCTTTGTTTTTGTTTTAATTAGGATTATCACTGCTCTTTTTGCTTTCTTCCTTTACCTTTTCTATTTCTCTCTCATTGTTTGTGTTTTTTGTGTACGGGGCCAGGCCGCTCTTTGTGGCCTGGAGTTAAGTTGATCCGGTGTGATCATGTTTCATCGATGATCGATCTTGATGTAGAAGACCTCTGTCCCTTTTATTTTGATTAAAACAATTGGATCGTCACCCCAACTTTTTTGGAGGTGTGGGAGGAGTATGGTGGCCCTTTGCACGATTAAAACTTTGCAAAAACACAAACATTTAGTTAAAACGGTGGGAATGCACTTGGACCATTTTCGATTGGTTTCGGGTGAGTGGTCTTTACGAGGAGGGAGAAATGGAAGCGAACTGGAGTTCCAAAGGTGGAACTAGGAGAATTCAAATGGAAAGCGGGGGGAAAGAGCTTTGAATTTGGTATGCAGGAGTGAAAAGTATGGTTTTGATAAAACGGGTAGTAGGGTACAGGTAGAGGGCGGTGGTGTTTTTAGGTGATGGGCACGTGATGCCACTATGCGATTGATGCGTGGTAGGCGGGAAAATGCTTATTTCGCGTGGGTTGTGAATCATTAAACCCATCACAAATTTATTTTGTGATATGCGTTCGGCTATCGGATCTCAAAGAACGAGATCGAGCGAAGGCGCACGTTGGAGGGTGGAAGGCGAATTCAGAGGTGGGGTCCATTGGATAGATGGCGAAACATGAATGGGTGCGGGTTGTTTATGAAGCGGAGCCCCGAGAGCGCGAGTCGGCGACAAAGCGGATATTTGTCATGTAATGTGGGGTCATAATAGTGCGAGGTTTGTTTGTATATATGGGGGAGGGAAGAAACGGCACGTTGGATTGGAATGAGGATGGATCCCCGATCAACGGTGGAGATGGCTTAGTCAAGGTGTGAGGTTTTTAAAAGAAAAAAAAGGAGCCCCGATCTAACATATCAATGGTTTTGGGGGCTTTTATATAAGGTTCGAGGGTTTATAAAGTGAAAAGTGATTTATTTAAATGAGGAAAGGAGATAAAAATAAGTGGAAGTGAGGTCTTATGTGGTCAAGGGGTTGAGGCTTAAAGGAGAGGAAAAGGGCTTAAGGCCTATCCTTTTAAGAGAGCGGGTTTTTACATAAAAAACGGGGTTTAGCATAGCACAATTTCAAGGACCCAATAGGATAAAATTTAGCTTTAAACAATGTAAAAGGGAGTTTTTGCATTGTTTAATATCAAAAAATGATGGATAGAGGGGATTTTATGGGGTTTTGAGGAATGGAAAAAATTGGGCTTCTCGGAAGGAAAAAAGGTTTTTGAATGAGAGTGAAAATGAGGTGATGAAATGATGAAAACGGGCCTAATGAGAAAAATCCCTTTTGGTAACGAAGGGGAGTGAACTTTTTAGGAGGTAGAGAGAGGAAAAGATTAGTGAAGCATTTTTGATTTAGGATAGTGAAAGTTGTGAGATTTCTAGAACTCACCCAATATTTCTCCAAATTTGTTTTCTAGAAATCTAGGATCATAATTTAGTCATCTTTTTGATATCAACAAAAATTAACGTGAGTAACACCATGTTAAAATTTATTAGGGATATATCATTCTTTGCTTTAGATAATTTCATTTCTTCATTTTCATATTAAATTCACTACATAGCATCATATCGTTATTCATATTTACAACATGTTGAGATTGCATGGAGTGTAAGCCAAAGTGAAAAGAGTCGCCTTCACTAGGATTATTTCATCAAGTTATTGCTGGCATAAATCTATTTTTTAGACTATGTCTATTTTTAGACATGTCGATCATATTCTATGAGTTGTAGGATGCTATTTGTGGATGGTTGGTCAAGTTGGAAAAAATGAATGGACTTTTATATTTTTAGACATACTTTGGGCGGAATCTGATATTTTAGATTGCGAGTCTAAAAAATAGATATGTCGAATATTATTAGCTCTTAATGTCTTTGGACTATAAACATTATCTTATTCTCTTGGAGCACTGATTAGGTGCAAAATGGCACAGGAGCTGGCTGAAGGAATTATGCTATTCTTGAGGGTTAAAGTGGAGCTATTTCATGGGGCACCGAGTTAGAACTCATGTGACGGAGTTTGGAGGTGGGTTATTGAGGTTGTGGAGTTGTGTTCGGAGTTTTAACTTAGTTAAACATAGTTGAGCTAGTTGTATCTAGTCTAACCCCCAGAGTTGATACATAGTGAGTGGTGTAAATTAATTATTAATTAATTCACTGAGTGATAACTCATAAATCTAAAGAATGCATCGATTAACACTACGATTTGCATAGACCCCCGGTTTTAAGTGGAGACCGGTAGGTAGGTGAAAGAGCGGTGTGACTATCGGTTGGCTATAGTGTTGCATGATTTGCAACACACGGTGGTTGGAGATACCAATGAGGATTGCATGTGACGGGGAGCTGGACCAATTCGATTTCATTGAGGTAATTCTTCAATAGTGATTACGCGATGAGCGGGGCTAGCAGAATGGCGAGGAGGTCAGTTGCATAGGATTTACTGGAAGTCGAACTGGAATAGTGTGTAGAAATTAGAGATTGTTCGAGAGCTTGTGAGGAGATTTGTATGATGATTGTTACATGATCTCTATGACATATAGCCTTATAGTTAGGGGTTTTCATCTTTAAGCTTTCCCACTAAATTGTGTTCATATGTGTGAATTTTTTATGGTTTTAATGTGTGCATGCAATTGATTTTATTTTAACGAAGTAATGATCAATAGTAGAAGAGGTGTATATTGTGCATGAAGTCAAATAGTGTGTGATCAAAGAGAATATCGGATGTATAACATATAGGTTATATAATTTCTACATGGTATCGGGCTTGATAGTATTTTGGAGCAACGTTACCAAGCATTGAAGTGGATAAGTTTTTTGTCTTTGAGTGGAATTGGAGAATTTCTGTGATTGTTTTTCTTGGTGTCGAAGTTGAGATGTCTTTCAATGGATTGCGATTGGAGTATGCCTTGAGGGCAGCTCGAATTATATTTCATGGAAGGACGGGATGGAGAACGATCTTCCGGAGGACAATGGGTTGAAGGAGTTCATAGATGCATAGAATTCAAACACGCTGGTGATGTTGCCGCCTTGGCTGGCATGGAAAAATATCTGAAAAATGTCGAGAGGATTCTATTGGAAGGTGTGAGGATAACATAGTGTCCAGCCTTCATGGTAAAACTTCTCACATTCAGTGTGGAAAGCTTTGTGAGACTGTTCCAAAGCAAGAGCAACCGAGAGGAAGTTAGCGCTCCAGGATAAACTCGAGGAATATAAAAATGGAGAGAGAACAGTATACCCAATTACCTCACGAAGTTTTGTCCCGATTGAAGAGGATGGTAGGAAGTGTGGGGGTGCACAGATGACGAGGTGGTGAAGCAGCTCTCCTTGGGCTTTCGAAGAGTTGGAATTCCTATCGAGGTTTCTGTCCCGATGGTGGGGAGAAGCTGCTAGGATGGGAGCGACTTTGGTCGGATCTTACGGGAGAATAAGGTGGAGTACCGAGGGGACGGATCTTGTGAAGAATGTATGAAGAAAATTGCGCTTTGGCTGCCAAGCAAGGAAGGAAGAGCAAGAAGAATGCTTCGTCAAGTTACAAGGAGCAAGAAGCGAGGACATGTCCAAGGTGCAGAGTGCTCACGCTCCAACATGGACATTACTGCTAATTTCCACGAGAAGAGAAAAAACAAAGCGGGTTGCTAGATGCGCAATTTGGAGAGGCCTTAGCCTCGCGGTTGAGCTAGATTTTCCTTTGATCGCATGCTTGGTCTCCAAGTTTTGATGGGTTCGGTGTGGTTTCTTGACGATTAGTGCGTCTTTTCATATGATCGGAGACAAAGATTTGTTTGCGGTCTGGATAGAGAAAGATCTTGGAGTGCACATCGAGATGGGCGATGAAGTAGATACGGTCGACCGGTATCGGTACCATTTCCCTTTGAGAGGGGAGTACGAGTAAAACCCTTATTGAAAATTCATGCATGTTCAGGGATTGAAGAATAATCTTATCTCTGTATGGCGATGTTGGTAGACAAGGGATATGATGTTGTCTTTAGTGAGGGAAAGGCTTTCCTCGTAGTAAGGCAAGCTGGTGAAACTTGGAGGATGAGAGGGTTCAAGTTAAGAACCTTTATCGATTTGCGGTGGTTAGGCTGGCGACAATGGCGAGCAAGCGAGAAGGAGTGAGGTGAGTCGGGATGAGGGCGACCTGGCACGGGAGATTGGGCCATCTTCATCATGGTGCTGGGAAATTTTTTGCCTTGATTTCTACCGAGGGCTTGGAGCCCTGCCCACGCAGTCGGATCGGTCTGAGGTGTACTTCAGGAAAATTTTTGAAAGCCACCTTTCATAAGAAAGGATAGTCGCGCCAAAATCCTTGAGGGGGAATTCTACGAAACATGTGTGGACCTTTCATAGTAGCTTCGCTTGACAATGCAATTATTATGAGTATTTGTTGATGATGATTTTTCTCATAAGTGTTAGGATCTTCTTCATGTGAAGAAGAGCGAGAATGTTCTATAGTTACTGTGGGTTGGAAGCCTTTGGTTGGCGTCGGGGAAGCGAGGTGAAGGCTCTTGAGGAGCGACAATGGTGGTGAATTCATCTGCGGTGAATTCAAGGACTTTGCGGCATAGAAGGAGTCGAAGAGAGCTCATGGCGGCTCATAACCTGTGGGGAATGGGGTCGCGGAGGCAGAATACAGGAATGATCATGGGTGTTGGACGGGCGATGTTGCATGATGGCAGGCCTTCCCAGCCACACTTGTAGACAGGCATGTCTGCCCGGTTTATGTGGAAACCGTTGTCCTCACAGTACTTGGCATGAGTACACCGAGAAGGCGTTTACGGTAGAGGCTTACGATATTTCTCATTTGAAGATTTTGGCTCCACCGGTTACATTCATGAGGATGCCGGGGAAGAGAGGCCGCAAAGGTTGGGATATTTTTGGGGTACAGCGATACACACCCCACACCTATTGTGTGTGTATTTTCCGAACCGATCGGAAGAGCGCTCATTTGTCTGCGACGAGATATCAAATTTCATGAGGAGAAAGCCATGAAGTGTTCGCTTGAAGGGAGCCACACTGCATGCGGATGAAACTATTAGTTCCAGGATGAACCTTCGTGTGGATCAACCACAAGAGGAGGTTCATGGAGTGGAAAAACCACTCATGCAGCGCTAACCATTAGAGGCGAAAGCACTACGGAAAGGCGGCGTGAATCTTGATGCGAGAGAAGATTGTAGGAACACCATCACGGTGCGAACGAGAGACGGAGTCACGACGATATCTTTTGGATACATGGCTCACATTAAGGAAAGTGGATCGTGAAGAAACCATCTCTTTCGAGGAAAATTTGTGGAAGGACTACCTGTGGGTAGATGCCATGGTGGAAAGAGTATGATTCAATTGTCGAAATAATGCATGGGAGGGTGTCCCAAAGACGGAGAAGGGAAATCAATGGTAGGTTCGAGATGGATCTACAAAGTGAAACAAGCAATGATATTGTGAGGTGTGAAGTACAAGGAAAAATTTGTTGCCGAGCTTCTCACGGATTGAGGATCGATATAGAGAGCACTTTTGCACTTGTGGTATTCTTCCATACGGATGATTCTTGCTCTCTCGAGTGCGGAGGATGGGGTGGCACATTCATCGGATGGATGTGAATCTTGCGTTCCTCAATGGAGTCATTGAGGAGGTGTATAGAAACAGCCGAAGGTTTCGGGAATCTTCGACGGCGAGTTGCATGTGCGACCTCAAAGAAACATTGTATGGGTTGAAACAAGCACCTGCGTGCCTTTGGTACACACGGATAGATAGTTATTTCACCGAACTTGGATTCTCCGGGGTAGGGCGGATCCCGAACCTATGCAGTTGGTGGAGGTGGATAGCGATCATTATGCTATGTAGATGATTTGATTCGACGGAGTGATATTTGTTGATACACTCATGCAAGGCTGATCTTGCAAAGGAGTTTGAGATGAAGGACTTGGGCCTCCTTCATTATTTCACAGGATTAAAATTTGACGTAGCAGTGATGGATTGTTGTGTCTCAGGCAAGTATGCTCACAGAAATGCGGAGAGTTCAACATGCAAGGCTTCTGAAGCCTATCGACACTCCTCTTCCACGGTGGATGGAGAAAGAGGATGCTACATCGGCGGGGGAGTAGTGGATGCCACGCTGATTTATCGACGGTTGGTGGGGTCGCTATGTATCTGATCAATACACGACCGGTGACATATGCTACGGCCCATTTAGCCAACTTTCACAAGCTAGCATGGTTAAACCTACCAAGCTCTTTTGGAAGGTGGGGCTTATGTATTGAGATATATCGAGCACATCGGGATATGGATAATGGTAGGACAAGAGGATGAGTTGGGGCACCATGGCTTCACGGACCGGTATCATCTATCGAATTGTGTGCGATGGAAGATCATGTGCGTTCTTACATTCCCTCTGTGGAGGATCACGATGCGATATCTTGTGAGGCGCTCACGAGGAAAATTCAAATACACGAGGGCGGGATCGGGAGATTGCTTGAGATAATCCCCTATCTTGTTGAGAGGAGTGTTTAGATTCTTGTTTTCAGATGATGAGCTTAGTGAAAAGAGTCGCCCTTCACTAAGTGGGCCCAGGCTATTTTGAATTGCAAGTCTATTTTTAGACTATATACTGTTTTTAGACATGTCGATCATATTCTATGAGTTGTAGGATGCTATTTGTGGATGGATTTGGTCAAGTTGGAAAATAGATGGAATTCTATTTTTTTAGACATGCTAGCAGTAGAATCTATTTCTAGATTTTGATCTAGAAATAGATATGTCGAATGTATTAGCTCTTAATATTTGGACTATAAACATTAATATCTTATTCTCTTGGAACGCCGATTAAGTGCACAGTCTAGCCACGGTAAAATGAGGAAGGGAATTACGCTATTCTGAGTTTAAGTGGAAGCACTATTATGGAGACTTGATTTAGAACTCATGTGAGTTTGGTGGAGTTATTAGAGGTAGTTGGTGGAGTTGTGTTCGGTTTAACTTAGTTAAACATAGTTAGGCTTAGTTATCTAGTCCTGGCCAGTTGATACACTGAAGTGAAGGTAAGTGTAATTAATTATTAATTAATTCAATAATTATGTACTCATTAATCAACTAAAGAATACATCGGATTAACTATAGTGCATGGGACGATTCAGTGGGAGCCGGTGGAGAGTAGGTAGAAGACGGTGTGACTATCGGTTGTGACTATAGTGTTGCATGATTTGCAACACACGGTGGTTGAGATGCACCAGCGGGATTACATGAGAAAGGCTGGACCAATTCGAGTTCATTGAGCCATTCTTCGGCGGTGATTGCGCGATGAGCGGGGCTAAGCGGGTGAGGAAGATGGGTGCATAGGATTTGCTAGATCGGAGCACGATTAGTGTGTAGCAATTGGAAGTGTGCGAGAGCTTGTGAGAGCTTTGTATGATGATTGTTACATGATCTCTATGACATATAATATACGGATAGTTGGGGGTTTTCGACTTTTAAGCTTTCCCATAAATTCACTTTGTTTTCATATGTGTGAATTTTTATGGTTTTGATGTATTGCATGCAATTGATTTTATTTAAAGTAATGATAAATAGTAGAAAGAGATTTTTGTATTGTGCATGAAGTCAAATAGTGTAATCAGGAGAGAATCTCGAGATGTATAAAATATAGTTATATAATTTCTGCACAACATTATTCAACAACATGTACAATTATATATAAAGAAAAACATCACCATCGTCTGATGGAGCATAAACAAAAATAGAAAGAAAATAATTCACACATGGGAACACAGTTAGTTGGGTACATGGAAAAACCCACTACGAGGAAAACACTTTCAAATTCTTCTTCGTATTATATTTCCGTATTGAATTATTTAGAAAAGAGATATAAATACAATGATCCATATTTCAACCATAAACCTATCCAAAAAAATTGACTAAACAACATCGAAGATGGGCAAAATGCTCATAATCAAAACCATGGTTCATAACCCTGAGTCCAAACATCCATTTCATAACTTACCGTGAATTGTCAACATGCAGTCAATTGTTAGACATACATGGTCAACTAATGAAATTTGCGGTCAATTGTAAAACTAAAACCCTAGCTCCCAACTACATGCGAAGATATGTGTGTGTGTGTGGCTAAAACCTCCAACCACCGTTTGATCTTTACCGTAATACACGGTTAACCCAAATTTCTGACACATACTGTAGTTGAAACAAAACCACGAACACACATGCAAGCTTCAAAATCTGCAATCTCGGACACTCTACGAACCAATCTCCATGACCTAGCCTCGGACATCAAGACAAGAGTAAGAGAATAATGATCATAATGATGATATCAAAACGAGGTCACTTGATTTTGTATTTATAGCCATCCATGAGTATCTGATTTCTCTTTTGAGCCAACCTAACTTTTGGACACATGTAGGATTTAATTAAAAATGCACTTTCCCTTGTCCAAATTAAACACTTCCCCTCCAATAGTCAAAATTGGTCCTCTCAAGAAGAGGAATCTGAATTCGATGATTGAATTTGTCACTAAGCACAAATTAGCAACCCCCACTAATTCATTTCAAGCCCCAATCTATGATGTACGTGAGAAATACCACTTGACCACTACCTAATGGAAGCCACCACTTCCAAAACTATATATAGTCTAGCCTCAAATAGTTTTCTCGGGTTTCCACCTAAAGAATCCACCACTCCCCAGAATACACAAGCACCACTTTTTACTAAAGGCCCAACTAAAACCTTGTTGACCATTTTTCATGTATTTTTAAATTAAAATCACCAATCTATACGAGAAAACGTGTGGACCTTGTTTCACCAAATTTCACACTAGACCCACATATATCTCCTTTTCAGTGAATACATAAACCTTTTTTGACCCAACACACGAGAAATACATCGGTCAACTCCTCTTTACTCATACAAAACTTCTCATGACAAAACCCCTAATGGCACATCTCAATAACACTATATGCTCATTAATTCATCAAACCCTATACAATAAGACAATATGATCTAACAACAATATAACTCAAATACTTTAACCAACAACATACTCACACTATTTTTCATGGGAACAATAGAAACATACTCACCAATATACTCAACATTATACAAACAATACAACTATAATCTACCATGACCAACATATACAAGGATCATGACAATACACAGCAATACAAATAACATGTAAATACAAGATGAGAAACAATGCACTTACCCATACATCATCTACAACAATATTGTATTAGAAGTAACTCTCTAGAAGTAGCCTTCTGATAATAAAAGCTTCTACCATAACATAAAAACAACATAATAATAATAGCCATGTGAAAACAAAATACTTCAAATTTTATTTTAAACCTTACGCACATTTCCATGATCTTCATATATGCTACTTCCGTACACACATAACTTTGATAATACACTACGATTATCTAACCTTTATTAGATCCTTGGAAGCACCATTTTAAACTATTTTCCTAGTCAACCAAATCAATATGCATTCATTACATTCTCATTCTAATCATTTGGACCAAATCAATCATAGACATTATGGACCAAATCGAATGACTCTGTGATTGTATCCAAAACATTTAGAATTACTGTAGGAATGCTCATCTTTTTTTTAATTTTGGAGTTCATAGGATCATGTACATGACTCTTCTTTAGGACATCATATTAGTAGCAACATTTCCCATCGGCCATATGGATTAGAAGAAAAGGCATACTTTTGCAATATATTCCATCTATATTTGCCAAAAAATACACCATATCATTTTGGAAACATCATATACATCCTTAAAGCTTACTTCAAACTAACGCAGACATCTAGTTGACATCGGTGCCAACACATAGCTAAATTAATTGTTGACATAAATGCCAACACCATGCCTGTAATTGGTGTATGCCTAGGTCATTGATTTTGTCTGAGAAGAATGGGAAATGAATAATGATTCAAAAGGAAATCAAGGAACTATAGTTCTTATTATTACGATAGCAGGCAAGTTGTGAGAATTTGAACCTTCTCCACCATGAAGATTGGTGAATGACACTCTCGATGTAGCAGTCAGTTTGTCAATAACGCGATATCATCATAATCAATAGGCTGTCCTATGATAAAGTTGAGCCACGAACATCAATTTAAATCATAAAATATAAATATCAATATGAAATTAGGTATGAATACGATTATGTTATAGAATATGGTAGTGAGCTCACACATAAATTACAGAAGCATAATATAATGAAACTAACTAGTATGAACAAGATAGGTAAAGGAGAATACACAAAAAATAAAAGCTAAAGAGTATAAACATAAAAAAGAACACATATGAACATGTTATTCCGGCTTGTACAAAGCAGACTGACAAACAAAATATAGTGCATAGCTTCGGTTGTAGGGGTACTCCATGCTTAACTGCACACCAAGTAAAGACTACTTCTTTACAACAACTCAATTATTCATTTATTGATAGAAAAACTGCATAAGATCTGATATGATCACAAAATTTTGATCCAAAATTTCTTCAAAACTAATATCAAAATGAAAAAGTTGTCCCAAGTATTTACACAATAGGTGCATTTATACAAATTCTTAAAACTAACAAGACTACAATTTCTCATTTCATAGTATCAAATAATATTTATAAGGGCAGTTGGGTCGAATTCCTACCTTCTAGGCCTTTTAGACTTATTTAATCCCCTAAAATCTAAAAAAAAAAAACTTTGCTTAAATCAAGGATTTTTCCACCAAGTTAACGATGTTGACTAGCTTTGATCATGCCTATACGGATGATTTCCAGAGAAAAAAGGTAATTTTACTTATTTTGGTCCCAAGGAACCAAAATCCATGTCTTCAGAGGTTCGGATCCATGTATCTTGCATATAGTCGAACAAGTGATGAAAAGATTAAAAAATTCCTAGTTAGATTTTGAATTAATGAGCAATTTTCATCAAAACTTGAAATTCTATAAGGGGATGAATTAAGTACATTTTGTTTAAAATTATGAAGCCAAAGTAAAAATGACAAATTATAGAACCAAAGTAAAAATAAAATGGAAAAATGAAGTATAATATAGATATATTCTAGAATACATTTAGTTTAGGCAAACAAATGTGATTAAAAAAATACTTAACAACAAACTCTAAACATAAAGTATTGCTATCATTCACCTCACTAAGGTTTCAGCTCAAAATATGTATATTTTACTAAAATGATTTGTGAATGGCTTTATAGCTCATGTTTTTATGGGGATGGATATTAATTTTTATTAATTTCTAAATTATCCTTTTTTTAAATAGAATATTATTTTAATTTACACGTACAACTATTTATCCCACTCTTTAGAACAGACAAGTGATAATGACATATGTATATTTTACTAAAGTCATTTGTGAATGGATTTATAGCATATATTTTAATATATCATATATTGTTTTTATTCATGTTTAAACTATTTTTTTTCTCAATATAATATTTTTATTTACATGTGTTTTGTTTTTTAATGCATGACGGGATTTTTGGAGATGCTGATGGCACTAGAGTTGTCTAGAATATGGGAATAAGGCTTATTAGCAGATTATACTTGAAGATCTTGCAAAATTTGTTTCATCCATGTAACTATTTGTCCCGCCCTCTGGCTAACTCATAGGTGATAATGACAATGTTGATGCCAACTCAATCAACAAGACTCATGAAAATCTCAAAAAAACAAATTAGCTCAAAAAAAGAACATCTCTAAAAGTGAACATGTCATCACTGAAACTTGGATCTAAGATTAGACTAACTTTTATCTTATTATTTTCACACCTACCCAAACTAAATTCAATTAAAAAAAATTTCTTTGAAGATTATTATATACTTATTGTAAATAAATACTAAATATAAAAAAAATAAAAAATATATATATATATAAATATATATATATATATAAATTTTTAATTAAATAATAATTTATCTATTTATATTTATTATATAATAAAATAATACATATTTTAATAATATTATTAAATTTATATATTTGTAAAACTTTTCGAAACATTTTTAAAATATAATGATAGGATGGAATGACACATCGAGAGGTGTTAGGTATACACCAAAACTCTACTAAACCAAAATGATAAAAATAATGGAGACAAGTATGAAATAATAATTTTCTTATCATAATGAAATTATCGATAAAATTATGATACCATCTATAAGTGTATTCCACTTTGAAAATAATGATAGAAGTTGGAATGACCCATCGAGAAAGGTGTTGAGTACCAAAACACTAAACCAAAATGATAAACATAATGGAAACCATAATAAATTATCGATAAACACATATTATGAGGATATGACACCATCTATAAGTGTATTCCACTTTGAAATAATGTTGGGATCATGAAAGATATGACAAATAAAGCACAATAGGATCATGCCAGCATATATCTTCTTTGTCACAAAGATGTTACAACAAATAAAAACATATGAATTGTCTATTATCTGTGTCTTGTCATTTCCCACCACACCAATATAAAATAATGGACAACAAATAAACATCTAACTATATTGTCTTACTATAATGTCTTGTCATTGCCCACCACATGGAGAGAAAATAATGAAAATAGTGTTGTGTTAGTCATGGCTATATCTTATTTTTAAGATGAATGTTATTATGTGGAAAGGTAAAAAACATTTAGAAAGTTATTATAATGTTAATTATAATATTAAAAATGAAATTTTAATTTTAATTTTTATAATTAAATTTTTAAAATTAATAATGTTTTAAAAGGATAAATTAAATAAAGTGATTAATGTTTTATATAGATGTATGGAGGTAAAATTAGATAATGTTTTAAAAAAATGCCTTATTATTATTGGTATAGGTTGGATTTTTAAAGTCTATTTTTTTTATAAATTAATAATGATAATTTTTTTCTTAATATTATAATTTTTAAATATCTTAATATATTTATAGAAATTACGAGCTACGATGATATAGATGAAATAAAAATTATGATAGATAAATTTAAGTAAGAATATCTTTAATTTTATATCATGATAACAACCTCATAGACATATGAATTAGAAATTTGTAGATATCAATTTCAATTGTCATTTAAAAAAACTGGTAACTAGAACTAGAGTATCAAGAATGGAATCATTCATATTTGGAAA
Organism: Pinus albicaulis; assembly: GCA_034641835.2. NCBI lineage: Eukaryota > Viridiplantae > Streptophyta > Pinopsida > Pinales > Pinaceae > Pinus > Pinus albicaulis. The sequence goes on along the minus strand of CM076574.1, from coordinate 751,699,851 downwards.
GTATATTATAGTCATTAAAATAGATTTAGAAGATGCATTTTTGAGATCAAGATAAGAAAAATTTATTACATTTACTTGTAATGCCTGCATCCTTTCGAGGATGTCATCTTTACTTCTTTTATTCACTTTTAAGAATAATGTAACTTCATGTTTTGCGTTGATTAACCTTCTTTCTTAATGTGCACCTATTGAGTTTGATCTAATTTATGTAGATATATAGCAAAATATTTTCCATTTTTAACAAGAGGTGGTATTTACTTACCGTGTATGAAAACACATCATCTCTTACCTTTTTCATGGCATTCCTTCAAATCCCTCTCTCATTTCTATTGAAATTGGTGCATTTTCTCTTTACTTCAATATATTTATTGACTTGAGCTCACCTCAAACATCAAAGAGGAACAAATAAACCCACATATCCCATGGGAATATTTTGATGGAGTGTACGTGCACATAATAGACATGGGGTTGGTTTGGTTATACACATCAATAGTCACACAAATTTAAAAGCATCAATAGGCCTTGGAATTGGAACAAACAACTATGTAGAACTCACTCTCACTAAAATTAGTACTATGTTGGGTTCGCTAAATTTAGTGATATAGTGCAAGTATTTATATATTCTTTAAATGTCATAAATTTGTTTAATGCGGTACATAAAGATATCGAAATCTATAATATTCCAATTTTCCATAAGTTAATTTGGAATATTAGAGTTCTTACGTTTCTCAATTAATTAAGTAAATAAAGAGATTGGAGGGACCCATAAACCCCATAGATGAATAAAATCCACTTTTGTTGTATGAATGTGTAAGGTTAGTAGATAGTAGATACGACATCATGGGTAGTGGAACGACTCATTAATGAAGGAAGAGTGGAGATTATGGAGAGATAATGAGGAAGATGATGGAGATAGTGGAGGAATAAAGTAAGATCGAGGAGGGCATTAATGATCCGGTGATGGAGAAGTGGTGTCCATTAAATGCACATGATGGAGAGAGTGGATATTAATTGCGGGGAATCATGGAGATCATGGAGAGACAACGCGATCTTCATGAAGAATAGTGGCCACATGTGCGAGGCGCGGTTATGAGGTGGGCCAAGGCTAGAGAGCTCAACCATATAAGGAAGATGAGGGCGACAAAGAAAATCGGTCTGGAATTTGATATTGTATTGTCATTTTGAAATTCTTTGCTGCTTTAGGCTAGTTTATCTAAGTCTAATGTGTTGTTTGCTCTGAGGTTTTCCCAAGCGGGAAACCCTTACCAGGGGACCGATTTCCTGCTACGGGAAGGTTACTTTGATAAGCTATTCATCATTCGGCATTGGTGCCACATTCCCAGCCCTCTCTGCATATAACCGGTACACATTCCTATCTTAGGGTTTGAAGGAGAGGTAGTTCTCGGCATTTGGCCCAGAAACCGAGTGGAGGGTTCATCCTTTCATCTTGTGCTTCCATTTCGAGTCTTCAGGGAATATCATTGTGATATACGACATCAAGCCATCGGTTATACCTCCATGCAGCATGCAGTTCCTCCATGAATTGTGCGAGTCTGGCAGGAGTAGATCTGTAGTGGAGGAAGAGTTCGTATTTCAACTTGGGGGAATCTTATGAGGTCTTTCCCCTCCTTTGGAGAGATCATTTACATGATATGTGAGAGTATTTCATCATCCAGCCAACGACTACATTTCCATCCTCCTTGACAACGCGATTATGATCCAACACTTGTGCGGCTTGCGGATGCGGCACGGCGAAGAAAGGAGGAGCTAGATCTCAAGCTTCTGGCAGAATCGAGAAGAATCGACCCTTCGGTTAGTGAGAAATTTGATGGGTGTTATTGCAAGCTGATAGATCATTCTTTCAGCCCCATACCCGGCATTTTTTTCTCGAGGAGTGCATAACTCGGCTTCGAAACACGGTGTGGTGTGCCACGCAAAAAAGGGCCGAAAATCAAGAAAGTTAAAAATCGACCTAACCATTTCATAGGTTTTTATTTATTAGATTAAAGTAGTTAAAATATCGTATCTTTACGAGCACCACGGTAGCCTCCCACATGGTTCTTCTAACCACGGTAAGCGGTAGTTTCCGGCGGGAACGATGTGGTAAACGCTTCAACATTTCCAGTGCTAGTTTTCTTAAGTGTATTTCAACCATCTTGTGGCTTAGTGCATTCCCTTTGAGAACATTGTGTACTTACCTTGTTGTTGATCATAATGATATGGTTCGATTTTTTCTACCCATATGTATGATGTTTTGATGTATTCGACAAATTTCCGGTTCTACATGTTTAATTCTTATTTTACCATAGTTGGGTGTGCATATATTTCTATATATTTGTGTCTTTTCCATTTTGGAATATTACGGTGGTATAAGCATGATGTTGGCTCAACTTGTGGGCACTTCATGACATTAGAGAGAAGAATAAGAAGAAGAAAAGAAGAAAAAGAAAGAAGTCTTCAATGGCGGAAGGAGATAAAGTTTTCACACTTCTCTTTGGATCTATCTTTGGATACTCTCCTGAGAGATTAAAGAAATGAGAAGGGGAAGGAAAAGATGCAAATCTCACAGAGGGTCTCGAGAATGAGGAAGTTCCAGGGCCACCTATCAATGACAGCAAAAAACGAGCCGACGAATGCAAGAGCTCCACAACACTTTTCTATGTCCACTTTCATTGCGAGAAGGAGATGAAGGGCATGGAGATGGAGGATGCTTAGAGCATAAGACTGCGAGTAATTATCTTACAAGTATAAATCTCAATCTAAAACATTCAAGGAGAATATAACTCTCCAACGGTTCTTACCCAGATCAAAGAGAAACGAACCCCAACATTAATAGAAGAAAAGGGCACATACCTAATAGATTCTTCTTACCTACATTTGATGGAGTCATCCACAAAACTGTATAGAGAGCTCGGATGAAGGAGTTAGATGATTTATTCTAGCTACACCCGGCAGAAGAGAGAGGATGTTGAGATTGCAATGCTGCATCTTGAGGGTGGAGCAAAGGATTGGTGGTTCCAACCATATAAAACATGCAAGAGTGATTGCTTATGTAGAGCTTCACTCAAAGGCTGATTAAAAGTTGATAGAAAGAAAGCTGGAGGTACTCCCGCAAGACATTTCCCAACATTGATGAGATATAGTACATGAAGGAAAAAGGGAGGATGTCATCACTATCACTCTGGAAAGAGGAGGAACTTCCACCACCACCCATTTGCGAAGTAATTGCATTAGATGAAGAGGAGCACTTGCGTCATTACAAGGTGGTCTTGAGAATTTAACATTGAGATCCCCATGCATGATTTGAAGTCATAAGGAGGAGAGCATATACCAGCACTAGTGTAGCGGTAGAAGGTAAGCCATCACTATCTACTTGATTGGAAGCCATTCTTGGTTGGAGGAACTCTTGCTTAGCTGCCAGAGATGTTCCCAAGTTTGAGTGTCAGTTAAGGAGGATGGTATTCTCCATTGGGGGTATACGAAAGTTGGAGCATGATGAGGCATCACCCACGGTTGTATGGATGGTTGACGATGAGAAAGTGGGTGAGTGAGCTATTTATAGATCTATATGACACAAAGGCGAGAAAGAAGCATGGTTGTGTTGGCTTCTCTTGAGTGAGTATGGTTACCACGAGCATTTGATTGGTATGTTCCATGCCTTTTACCGTATTGAGGTGATGCAATATTAGGCATGGCTACGGCTACTTTTGATTTTAGCCATCACATGAGATATCCTATGTCAATGGGTATGTTATTATTTGGAATATTGCATGACACTCATGGCATTGACGACAGGAGCTTGGTTATGTTGGGATGATGTGACATTCCACATGCCAATCAATATGTTGCTCATGGGTTGAATTATGATGATGTGAAAGTGGCGGCAAGGGTCATTGCTGCTGGTTACTCTTGGGAGAGTATGGGTTGACTTTCCCCATACACATTGCATGATGAGGAAAGTGGCAACATGAGGCCTTACGTGATAGCCTGTTAGGAGAGCGCGACACCATACTTGGTAACCCAAGTGATGGGAGTGGTATAGCAAAAGAGGCCTTGTTATTGTGGTAGTACATTGTGAAATTATGGTTCGAAATTTCACATGTCAACCCATACATCTATGTTTTCTGTTGTTTTGCACGGTGTTGAGAATGATGCTTGGAGCGTGGGAGCCAACAAGGCCAATCATGGGAGCATGGAGTGGTACATCCTAATCCATGTAGCATGGGTTGGAGAGATAGTTAATGAGTTGGGACTTTCCTTTAGGGGGAGGAACCACTTCACTTCATATGTCTCATGCGAGAGGAAGAGGCTCTAGAATAGCATATGTTTGCCACTTGGAGAGTTCATTGATGAGGAGAGGCATATATCTATACGGTTGGAAACCATTCTGAACATTCTAGAGAGGCATCTCTACGGAGTTGAATTCATTACATAGTGGAGTAGATGGACCTTCCATATGAGGATGCCATTTGGAGGAGGAGGAATGTTGTATCATTCACTTTTAAGGTTATCAAGGACAAGCAAAAATTTTGGCGGGAGGGGCTATTAATATTCCCAATTTTCCATCGATTAATTGGAATATTAAAGTTCCAAACACTTCCTACAATTAATTAAGTAAATAAAAGGGTGGAGGGACCCATAAACCCCATAGATGTGAATATTTTAGATTGTTGATCCGAGGAGAGGGAAAAAATGGAGTGCATGAGTAGGAGTTTTTGCGGTTTAGGCTTGGGAGGTTGGCAACGATAGCTCTCTTGAAAACACTCCGGAAGTGTTGGCTCGCGCTCGGGACCTTCTTGCCCTGCGCGGGTGAATTGGGTGGCAAGAAGCTCTAGTTCCTCCAACGAGGTAATGAAGAATCACAAGTTTGTAAAGGAGGGAAGGTGAATCAGTTGTGGCGAGGCAACACACTTTTTGAAGGAAGGTGACAACGGTTGGGTAGAATTTTGTGTTTGAGGAAGGAGCGGAGGTGAGTGGATCAAGGCGGTGACTCAACAAATGGGTGTGGCTCTCTTTCGTATCCCACATGTTTCGATGGCCTTTGCGGTGGTAGGTAAAGGGTCTCACCATAAAAGGATTGGATCTATATGGAACCGAAGGTGTGTCTTCTCAAGGTGACTATCTCCCTTCATCCACGGTGATTTTCTTAAGACTTTATATTTTAATCTATATTTCTTTTTCTTGGATTTTTGTCCCAATTTCCATCTAGGGCTTTGGGTTTTGTGAGCTCTCCCACTTCCAATGCTCTTTGGTCGGGTTTTGGAGAGGAGATGGACCCAATTCGAGTCCCTCTATGTGAGAAGCAGAGGCCCAACGGATGGGTGAATATGTTGTAGCAGAGGCTTGTCTAGGGTCTGAGGTTAAAAAACCCTCAGGCGGAAATGAAGGAATGAGAAAATAATGCGGAAAATGGTTTTCCATATTTTTTATAAGAACATTAGTCGGAAAAATCCCAAATCCTCTGGGTACGGGATTCGGAGAAAATTACAAATATGAAGTAGAAGATCCAATCCACAATAGGTATCCCGGCCACAAAACGAGTCGGTTTTTGGGGAAAACACTACGGAGCTAAAATGTTTTAAGGTACCAAATCCAAAGGAGATTATTCATAATCCTAAACCTAAGACTCAAAGGAGGAACGCGGGAATGTATCGACTGGGCGACTAGAACAAGCTTTCAGTATTTGGAATCATGATTATTGTTGAGCCAAAACCCACCGAGCATTAGTCTTCGCGCTACAATCGTCGAGTTAGGATCCACGGCGGGTGCCGATGCCGCCAGTGGGAACACATGGAAAGCTTGACAGAAACAATGTCAACAATCTCCCCACAGAATACGATCAGGAGTGAGTTTAGAACTCGGGAACTTTTGTCGCTCTGATACCCTTGTTGGAATCACGATTACCCGTTAGACCAAAACATGAGGCATTAGTCTCTGCTACAATCTCACCGGAGGATTGGATCACGAAGGCAATTAGTCCATGTGGTGAAACACATGGGAAGTATTTGAAAACCAATGTCCAACACACTTAAGGACGGATGAAAAGGAAATTTAATAATTTCAAAACGGTAGCCCCAAATGGCCCATCATATAGGAATATTACGCTGAGGCAAGAACAAAAGCAACACCACTTGAACGAGCGGAGAGAACACGCCCAAACCTTATATCGTGGAACAAATGGCTTGTGTTCCATAACTAAACATTGAGCATAAAGAGATCGAGGAGTATAGAATTAACTGAAACACATGCAATAACATGCATATTCAACACTCTTGTAGCCAAAACGGAGAATGGAGTTGTTCCCGTGGATTTTTACCAATTGGACCATGGATTGAAGCATACACCTCTCCAAGGATAATTCTTTGTCAAGTTTCCATTGAAAAGCCGGGAGACATCATCCTTAGAGCGGGTATGTGGTTCTCTGGTCAACTAGACTTTTTTTCATTGCTCCTTGGTTTCCCAAATTTTGGCATACCAATACGGTGGAGATAACCGGAGATGCGGTTTGGGTTCTTGCTTTATAATAACCTCTCCATTTCTGGAATAAGGAGTTTTTAGGAAATTATTATTGGGAAACATCTTGGGGGAGATATATCAAAACAAATATCTACGGTATTTGGAGAGAGAATATTCACTTTTCAGGAATTTGTGTAAGTGATGGACCTCAACAAGAGGGCTTCTTGAAAGTATAATTTTGAAATCAATCGTAGCAGAAAACTCATTTTGCTTATATGATTCTACAAACACAGTGTTTAGGTGTAAATATGCTAGAAAATGGGCATCCCAAAACACAGCCGGATGCAACAAGGGAGAAAGGAAGAAGAAGAAAACATGGAAAGCATCTAAAGGATGAAATTTCCCTGAGGAGGACGAGAGGAAGAGTGAGAATATGAAGAGGATATCCCAACCCAAGGGAGAAAAACATCGACGGAAAGACAAGGAAACCATGAACAAGAATTACAGAACATATGGAAACCAACATGACATCATAGATGGTTGAGCCAAAAAGATAGATCCCACATGCCTACGTGATAAGCTCGAGAGGAGAGAATAAAAGATCGCATGAGTCAAAAATTCCAAACTAGGAGAAATAAAAATCAAAGGAACAATGGCTGGACTGGTTCCCTTCTCCCTCATTCAAGGACTTGCTAGATAGTACAAAGAGGAAGGGTAAACATTAATGACCTTGTTGGAGAATTGTAATTTTTTGTGGCCTCGCTACATTGAATAGTGTGCTTGAGCACAAGCCCTTTACAGGCATCTCGAAATTCTTAAATGCATTTTACAGAATCTAACTTTATTAATATTAATAGAAATTTGCTGATTTTTCTTTGGAATAAAAATAAACCCCATAGATGGGTCTAAAATCCACTTTTGTTGTGTGAATGTAGGTTAGTAGATAGTATATATTGACATCTAATAGATGAGTGGAGGCAGCCCATTAATGAAGAGTGGGAGTGCTGGAGAGATAATGAGGAAGATGATGGAGATAGTGGAGAGAATAAAAGTAAGATCATAAGAATTAATGATGCAATGATGGAGAAGTAGTGCATTAATTGCACGCATGATGGAGAAGAGTGGAGATTAGTGCAGGGTGTGGAGATCATAGAACAACGTAGTATTCATGGAGACTAGTGGCCACATGTGCGGCGTAGTTATTAGGTAGACCTTTAGAAGGCTCACAAACATATAAGGAAGATGAGGCAACAAAGCAAATACGATCTGGAATTTGATATTGTATTGTCATTTGACATTCTTTTGCACGCTTCGGATGTTTAGCTAAAAGTCTATTGTGTTGTTTAGCACATACGTGTTCAATGAAATAACACACTTACACACCAGCATGTAGAGGGAATTCGAGTGCCTACTGCAGGAAGGTTATTTTTAGTAGCTATTCATCATCCGGCCACATTAAGATGGGTTTTTATAAAAGAGGACTTAGCGTTATAAGTAAGATTTTTTTTTGAAACATTATAATATGTATTTTGAATTAGTGGTTTGCATTTTGTTAATGTTAAAAATCATTTCCTTGATAATTTGCAATTATGTTGATCTGAAATATGCATTGCATCAAGTTTTTTTTTTTTTCAATTCCCATAATAATACAACTGCTGATTGCTTTAAATGGTTTTTCACTATATCGTACTTAAATAAATGCACCTTGTGTGTGTATTGATATCTTCAAAAAAATTTTAAAAATGTAATAATGTATCTTGCTATTTTTGGTATGTAAGATCATAATAAAATAATGATAATTCTAAACATGAATTTATTTGCATTATTTTTTAAACTTTGCTATTATGTACAAAAATTCATATTATTCTAGATTTATTATTTTACAATTATTTATAATCATACAATTTTATAGTTATGAAGTAATTTAACAATATATACGATATACATTTTTACTTCTACATTAGTTGTGGTTCAAGATCAACCGATTAATTTACAATTTTACAATTTTAATAAAATTGAATGTGACAATATACATACAATTACAATTACTATTTTACAACTTCACAATACAATTACAATTTTACAAATATTTTTACATACAATTACAATTACAATTTTACAATTTACATATCTTTACAATTAATATTACTACAATTACAATCATGATACATACAATTACAATTACAATTTTTACAATTTCACAATACAATTACAATCTTTATTTTATCTAATTACAATTACAATTACACAATTTTCCAATTACCTATACAATATTTAATAAATATCATGATTTAATATTAAAAATAAACATCACGGTTATGATAACCATTATGCGAACATCATATTCTAAAATACACATTCAAATTCACTAACATCTCTAGTCATCGTGATCATGATCATCTAACAAAACACAAGCATTGTATAACATCATCACAACACAAACATCAAATATACATCTCTACATGTCAAATAAGCGCTATCACATACACATCTATACGCAAGCACATTAAATAGTACATATCGAACATGACCCTAGCAGTATACATCATGATGAACACCAACATGTAAATTCAGTACATCAACATGAACATAAAATACATGCACCACATATATATATATATATATATATATATATATATCTGTGTGTATATATATATATATATATATATATGTGTGTGTGTGTGTGTATATATATGTATATGTATATATATATATGTACATATAGATATATATATACATATATACGTACATATATATTTATCTATATATATATATATATATATATATATATATATATATATATATATATATATATATATATATATATATAATATCAAAAATATACAATTGTAATAAAGCGCTGCATTTAAATGTCAAAATATCTCATGGTACTACCTCGATACTATAACTAGTTATGTATCTAAAGAAAGAATGTAGTAATACTTAACACAATATAAAAATTGCAGCAAGATAAACAATAAATCTTAAGACAACATCGATATTTTACGAAGTTGAGCCATTTTATTAGGTGGGAGAAGAATCAATTACACCATGTACAAATGTAGAACGAATCTAGCCAAAGAAATGGTCTGAAATTACCCGGAAAACAAGCTACAGCAAGTACAATGTAACTAGAAACCTTTGACAAATATTGTGCTTTCCTTAAACAAAATATGAACATATAGTTGCGGGCTGAAAAATGAAAATCTGAGATCTACTCAAATGCGAGCTCGAGATGATGCCAAGATTCAAGATTTCAACCAATGTGATGGATTAAGATAACTTGAGAAGAATTTTCCTGTATCTACAACTTTTGGAAAATCACCTCCCTAGGATTTGATCCTTTGTCTGTTTGAAATACGGATCTAAAGCTAGATACGACAAATAGATAGTTGAAATATTGATATCCGGATCAAATCTATGCTGAAGGGTTGATCCCTTCTTGGATCTATGAGCTAGAAGTTTGTAGATCTAGCTTCTCAATCCTCCGATGATAGTACAGCTGGCACAAACACGATTTGCCTCCTCGCTTGTGTTGTGAGGAAGAGGCCTTATCCCTACTTTAAAAAATGCTACAATAAACTCCCGGGCTGATGGTAATACGTGGCAATGTGAGGGACGATCCCTCACGGGATTTCTAGTTGAAATACTAGCAGCTTCCTTCCTCCCTTTTGATGCGCAAGATAGACAGCAATTCACCGAGAAATGTTGTACATTGGGAGGTCAATAAATTTTGGCTTGATGCTAGATCTATTAGATCTCTTGGAAGTTGATATTTAAGCCCAAGGTGATAAGAATGAACCCTCACCGATTCTCCGGCTGAAGTGCGAAGACAACTTCCTCTTTCCAAATTGTTCTTAAAAATCTCACAATTTCTAAATATGGATGCTACTAGCAGGAAGTAGGGAAATAGATATGGCACTTAAATCGATGTAGAATGAAGTACAATGCTCTTTCTGAAGGCTACTCTAAGAAAAGAGGAAGGATTCCCGATTAGGAACACCACCGCTAGCAAACACACCGCAATCTACGCAAACAAACCAAAGGAAAGCGGTGGAATGTCACATGACAATTCCCGGATCTGAAAATATCTTACATCAAGAATAATCAGCATGCCCTCATCACTTGCCTTCCTCTTCTTTATATAACATTTGAGCCTTCCCAAGCCTTGGCCCTCATACAGGCTTTGCGTTGTCACATGTGGACAATATCCTACAAGTTAGGAAGTGCATTGTTTGACCAAATCAACCATCATGTCTGAGTGCAATGTACACGCCTTCCATCAAGTGTGCCTTGTGCACAACGTCCTCCATCACTTTATCACTTGAATGTCCCATGATCTTTGACATCTTCAAGATCTTAGTTGAAATTTGAATCATCTCACCGTTTGATCCCCTTGAAGATCTTAGTTGACGAGTGTCAGCCTCCATGATCCTATCCCATTAATGAATGAGTTCTCCAATTTCATTCACATTAGTAGTTTCTCAACTACCTTATTATGTAGATCTAGGCTTAGTTAATCCAACATTCACACACACAAAGTGGATTATATTCATATTGATGATTGTGGGTCCCTCCTCCCTTTATTTAGCAATTCATTAAGAAAAATCAAGGACTCTAATATTGAGATATGATGTGAAAATTTAGAATATTACGGTCTACCTTGGAAAAATGTTGCTTGTCCTCAAGTAACTCCAAAAATAGATGCAAAGCCATCTAGTCCCTCCCAATTCCATCCACATAAGGAAGGCTTCCTCCATTTTCTACCTGTGTGTTATGCATATTTGGTTTAAGTTGTCTTTCAAAGCATATAGAATGACTTCTAATTGTATGGTTAGATGCCCTCCTTCTATCATGAGAGTTACAAGAGACAACCATATGATGTCCAAAATCATCATCACTACATGAGATATATAAAATACGTAAGCTCTTTCCACCAAAGAAAAAGCTCCATCACTACATCTCTCCATCCTCATGAATTTGATTGAGCATTATTATGCTCTCATACTTAACCATTGTTGGACTTGTTGGATCCAAGCATCATTCCAAAGTTATGCAAAGAATAAGGAAAGGAGCCTATATGGAGTGAAAAGGATGTCAAACCATATTGCTCTAAGATTAACCACCGGAGAGTAAGACACACCTGCCATTCTCCATCTCCTCCATGTAATATAGACAAGCCGACTCCTCCAAAAGCAACCAAAGCAACAAGAGATCTTCTTGCTTTCTCTCATATCATGTGCATCATGAAGCAAAAACATACTAATGGAAATATGGAATGTCACATCATCCCAATACAAAAGAAACATCATCAGTACATCATGAGAGAATCATGCCAAGATTTACCCAAAACAAAACACATAGACATAGAAGATTTCATGTGGTGGTAATCTCTCTCAAGTGAAACCAAAATGAAATGCCTTCTTTTGTTGCATTCTATCATTGATACACAAGGCATGAATCAGAAAAATGAGCTTGTGGGTGGTAACCATACTCACCCAGAAATATGCAGCCATGCCTTCTTCTTCATCTCACCTTAAATGTTCCTCAATGCATGGATCAAGGAAATAAGGCCTTTGGGCGGTGACAAAGACCTCCCAAGGGCAACCAATGCCAACCAAGCTTGCTGTACTTATAAATCTATAGTGGTCATACAAACCCTTGCTTATCTTCCTCATCCACTCACCCCAATGGGTGATGTGTTACATAATCATGGTATCCTCACTTTGTAGAATACCCTGCATCTTCCCAAACTTATGAAGAGAATTTGCACTCCATGAAATATTTGAAGTTCACCTCAATAGAATCTTAATGAGACCTTCTTGTCTTCATCCATTGCCTTCCCAAACCAATGAGGTCCTAGATGCAAGTAGGTAGAAGTCTCTTTGGTTGTGAGGTGCTCTGTTGAAGAGATGTCATCGAAAGGAGAAAAGGTTTCTCTCATATCCAGATGTCATTCATCATCTTCCTCCATTGCTTCACAGTGAAGCTACCTTGAAATGCTCAAGGACAGGACCTGGTATTATCACTGTGCTTCTAAGTATGAAAGTGTTATATATCTTCAAGGTAATATATATAAACTATCTCAATGAAAGGAATTTTTAATCATGATCTCACAGCCAATCATTGTACAAATGATTATGCTCATCCTTCTTCTAAAATTCTACACTTCCAACAAGAGGTTGAATGCCAGAAACTTAATCCATGACAAACTGGGATAGCTTTTCATCTCCTCCTTGATTAGATCAAGGGGTCCTGCAACGTTGTGATAATATTTAACATCAAAATCAGCACTATGTTCTAACCCTTGGTTGTGCATTGGCCCTGATGGCATATCCCCATAAGTTTCAATGGTCTGCGCTGAAACAATAGGTGATGAATGTGTATGAATACCTTGGATCAACTCTTCTGTAGGAACCTCTTGAAAGAACACAAGAGTTCATCCAACCCGGAAAAGTAGTGCCTCCAATGCAAGTGAAGTGATCGTTCTCTTCTTCAAATTAGCCTGATGCGAATTATCCTCCTCCTCTCCTTGCATCTCCCAGATCATGCATGGACTCCATGTATCAGAGAGCTCAATACTATCTTGCAAGATGAAAAATTATCTTCTTCGGATGCAAGAAGAGTACTTACTGCTGACTAGCGAGTGGAATGTAGTGACTTATTTTCTAGGTGACAATATTGACAACCCTCTCCTTAGGAAATGTCTCTTTTTGGCACATCTCTTGTCTTCTTCACATCAAACTCCTTTCCTCCTTCGAAAGAAATACTGGAATATTTAATCACCTTTGCATGCTCCATGTGAAAAAAAACACCATTCATTGGCTTCTCTAAAATATGTAAGTGCTTTAATTTGAACTCAACCTCTTCTTCGGCTATAGGATGTCGAAAAATGCATCTAACACTCTCCTTGTAATATCCCAAAATCGGGACTCACCCAGCAAGGCATGCACGAAAAATACAGATTTTCAGAGATGGATATTATAACATATGAATTCAGCCACATGGGTCCTTACATTTGATAATATAAGACCCAAATCCAAGAGGAGATCGAAAGCAACGAATCAAAGCCCAGAGTGAGTTAAACGAGATCTCACACCTGCCCAGGCCTGGCAGAAGCCCCGCCCCGAAGGGGCTGCGACAACACAAAGAACATTGCCAGGAAAATAACACGGTTTTTTTTTTAGATAACGGTAGCAAGAGACCAATATGGCAAATAACAATTAGCTTATACAATGATAAATCATATTTACAATTTTTCCATTCGGTGTACAAGAGAAAGATGGATACTTTCATGAAGAAAAACCCTCTAAGAGGTGTTGCAACAATGTACTTCAACTTGTAATAAAGCCTTAACGGCGATTATTCTATGAGTAAACAGCATCTACATGAAGTTACAAATCAGATCTGAGATACGTACGTAAATGAAATGTGAATCCTATATCACATATATGTACACTAGATTGTCTCTATTTTACTGAAGCCTTGGGTTTCGGCAATACATGAAGCCTGAAAATAAGTCTGCGAATGATTCAGAAATTTTGAAGTAGATACATTAATGAATAGATCAGATCTAAAACATACATGGATTAGATGGCTAATCCATGGATCTACCTGATGTAAGGAAAGCTCCTTTACACAGTCTCTCCTCCAAATAGTTTCCAAACATCCTACAACTTCTCACTTACCAAAATGTATGATCTGAGAATAAAATATGTTGCGGGCTTGATGTAGAGTTTGGCCTGATATAAGGTATGGATCTAAAGCTGCGATGATCCAATACACTAGGAGGATAAGGCTTTCCCACTAAAAGAAGAGGCACTAGAATGGCTTAGATCTGGCACAAATCTACCCTCCACTTGCGCGAAAAACACACAAAGGAAAACCAAACCCTCTAGCAGGTCTGCGTTGTAGTTGGAAATAGAAGCTTGGCCAATGCCTAATAGTGGAGCCAAAGAAATGCAGACTCTTCCAGAGGCCTCTCAAGAAGGAATGGGATTCCCAACTTGAACACCCAAGTGCTAAACAAAACTATTCTGTTCATGACTAGAGAATGTGAAGTGTCTAAACGGATAAATCCTTTCAACTTACAATATGTTCAAAAACCCTCTCATGTTGCTCTCCTCTTTCATTTATAGGATAGAAATCCTTGCAAAACCCTAAACCATCTCAAAGGGTTTAGCTCCTTCCACATTTTGAAGCCTCCAACTAGATCTGTGCATCTGGAGTGGTAAATTTCGACTGGCCCAGACCGGCCGTTGTGGATTTGGTCCACATTGACCTGATCAATTGTCACAATCCTTTCACATAGGGGAGTTTTATTAAGGCGACCTAAATTTAGCCTTGTTCACATGGGCATTGATTTATTTTTCTATTTTAGGAGTTTAATTTTATCCTCCTTTTACAATCTTATTCTTACGACAAGAAAATGAAGACAAAATATATTCCTGATAGCTTGGGCTAATTGGGAATATTAAATCCTCCCACCAAATGTTTGCTTTGACTCCTCAGGCGATAGAATTAGTGTTGCAGCTCATCTCCTCCTCCATTGGTGTCACAAACAAGGGACAAGCTTCTCTCATAAGCTAAGTGATCACCAAACCATCCATCCATGACTTGTTCCAACAATGTTCTCATGAGATACCAAACATCACATCCCATAAGGAAACAATAAATCCACATGAAACAACCATGGTTTGCATGATACCCTCCACGAGATATAAGATAGAAATGCTGAGAGGTGTAGGCATCCCGCCATGTTTATGCATGCCTTCCCTCATACCTCCATACATCCCCATGAAAAGTACAATCATATCATTAATATGAGGGATCAAAACAAACTAACAAACAAACATAAATGTGTGCACACATGGAGGTGGATCATAGTCCCACATGTGGAACAGTATGAGAATTCCCTACCTACATCAAACAAAGATGTGGTAAGTAGTTTTCCTACTTGTTGCTTCCCATACCATCTCACCATATCTGAAAGTGTGAGATATATTTAATTACTAACTTTTGGAAGCACCCATCATGATGAAAAATCTCTCCTTGTTCTCCCAAGGGTAGTATTTAGTCTGAAATTTTTTGGGACCCAATATTGGCCACGAGGCTTACAAAGATATATTACTCCTCCTTGGAGTCATGGCCTGCAAAAACATGGTGTAAGAATGCATGAAATCAAAATATAAAACACATGTACTTCAAGAGCATGCTCTCCACCAACAATCCTCCTCATATCAATGGAGTGGTGCATAGATCTACTCTCTTCTTCAAGGAAGAAGGAGAGGGATGATTTAACTCTTCCTTAGAGTCATGTTGTTTCTTCAACTCTAAGTTCCATGCATCTCTAACAATCTTTGATATGTTCTCTTTAAAATCCCTCCCAATAATAGCTTCTCAAAATGATATTGTTGGCTTCTACATGGGCAAATTGTGGTTGAAATTGAACTCTTCATAAGCCCTCTGCAAGTAACTTCTCCTTGAGCTTGGAAGCTATGAACAAGAAGATCCTACCATGATTATAGATGACTCCATCGAGGTTGAATAGATCTCTTCATAGGCTTAGTCATCAGAATCATGCAAGTATGAATCCTTGGAATATTCGACCAACGGTTAGGATTTCCAATGAAAGGGATCTAATGTGCCCAACAATGGCAGTAGTGATAGAGTGTCATATGAGATATTTACCATGTTTTTTTCTTTCCTCCTTGACATTCCCCATTTCAAGGTGTATGTTGGAAGGTCATGCTTCCCATTCTTCTCCTCCTCGACACCTCCCATGCTAAAGGTATCATGTGGAAAGGTTTCCCTTCCTCCCTTGATGCTCCTCTTCCCTATGCATGCTCATAAGAAAATGGAGAGTTCTTGGAAGTTAGTATCCAATGGGAGGCTATCATATATCCAAAACCTCTTTAGCTGCCGCAAAGCATGCACATGTGAGACCACCATCTCTCTTCATGTATGGAAGAGTGTTCTTCGAAGCAAGCATGTCTTCGATTCAAGGATTGACTTCCATGCTCCATGATGGTGTCATTCTTTCTCCTTACAACATATCTTCTCCTTGCGCAATTTGAGAGGTGAGAATAGATGAGGATTTGAGAAAAAATTATTTCCCTCTCTTTGTATCTTCCATACTCTCGGCAGCCGGCGTTGTAGCATGGTCTTCTAGTGCTCCCTCCTCCTTGGATCTATGAAAGGAGCGTCGATACATGAAACATGTACTTCATAATATTTGAATAAGGTAGCCTCCCGGAGTGGTATGCTACAGATAATGATGTCTCATGGCTCATTCCCATGTGAAAAACATGTATGGAAAATATCATGACTACTTCCACTACGCAAATCCATCTCCACGATTCTTTTGTGTATGAAGTATCATGCTGGAATCCCTCTTAGTGATTGTAAAATTGCCTCGGTGGAACATTTTACCATCTTGAAAATAGTGGATATTGTAAACGTCCACTCCTTTGTTCTATCTCATTGTCTTCTACTAGAAAAGACACATGTTGCTCATGTCCTCCATATGGAAGAGAGCCTTTGGAATTCCTTGCAAAGGTGCAAGAACCCCCTAGTGGAAGCCATTGCTTTATCTCCATCTCAACTGAAAATATATCTCCTCCTGCTATCACAATAGCACGGAGGATCTTCTCTACTCTTTCTCTCCTTCTCCTCTCATCATTGGAGGATGCTTCAACATTAAAAAGTCCACTCGATCTCTTGCGAAGAAGGAACCCTCATGTCTCCTCCTTTGAGAAAGAGACCTTGCTATAGTAAGGGCTTTTGCCCTGCGGAAGAATTGTGCGTGAGGATCTTCAACCCCTCAACGAAATGTTTAAGGGGCCTAGGGTTGGCTCCCTTGGAATCTTCAACATGCAGATTCAGATTCCAGCAGGCTTGATTTGATTTTCCTAAAGAGTCTTAAAGTATATAAATAAAATCTTTTCACTAGTCCTGCAGTAGACCTCAAGAAGAGATATTTATCCCTTTCGAGGAAGAGGACTCAAAATGGCCACAAGCATAAGCTTTTCATGAAAGGATGCGGTCTTGCTACCCTCAAGGCTTCTTCTTCGACACTTGATGGCGAAGTATGTGTCAAGCTTCCTTACCCAAGGCCCAGAGTGAGGTCTTTGGGTGATCCATCAAAAGTAGGTAGAGAGAATCTACCCAAAGTGTCCACGCCACCCTTTCCTTCTTGTAGCTACTAGATCTTTCTTCTTTGAATTTAAAATAACTCTTTGGAAAATGAAGTCTTTATTTTAATATCTCTGATTGAGACTCACATATTCTTGGAGATAATCACAGATATTCCTCACTTCAATTATCCTCCTTTTCTTTCTTTCTTTGACAAAAAGAAAGTAGGCATGTTCCAACGTTGTAGATAAAATTGTGTAGGTGACGCTCACACACATCATATGAAGTAGTGGGGCTTCCCTTCATGTGAAAATATTTGCAAAATATTTTCTTTATTTCATTCTACTCCTTGATTTCTCTCTTTAGCTCATGCCATATTTTGGAACGGAAATTTTTGAGAACTCTTTCTAGCAATAAATCTTCCGAGATGAAGAGGGTTTGGACCCTTGTCTTGCGTGTCTTTAGTGTAACCACACTTCTTCATTATTCTTCCATTCCATGAAAATACATATTATTGAATTTTCAATAAACAGAAACACGAGTACATTGCTAAGAAAAATTATTTGATACCAACGCAATATCCCAAATGGGGACTACTGGAAGGCATGCACGAAAAACATATTTTTAGGAATGAGTTTGCTATAGCATATGAATTCAGCCTGTATCCCTTAGATATGATAATATAAGACCCAAATCCAAGAGGAGCGGAGAAAAAATCAAACTAGGTGGGTTAAACGGATCTCCCACCCGGTATGGCAGAGCGCCCCGAAGAGGAATTTGCTGACAATACAAAAAAGAACACTCGAGGAAAATAACTTTCTGATTTTAATAGCATTATGAAGACCAATATGAAAGCTCAAGTAGCTTATACAATGATAAATAATATTTACAATGTCCCATTCAGTAATACAAAGAAGAGAAATATGGAGAACTTCATGAAGAAAACCCTCTAAAGGGTGTTACGACAATGTATTTCAACGTAAAAACCTTAACAACATTATTCCTATGAGTAAATAAGCGATTTTATGTTACAAATCATATCTATGATAGATCTATGTAAAAATATTAGATCTATATTAGATATGTACACTAAACATCTCCTGTTACACACATACCCATGAGGTTTTCAGCAATACATGAAGCACCAATGGAATCTGAGATCTAGCGTAGTCTATTAGAATGATTCGAAATTATGAAGTAGATACATTAATGAATAGATCAGATCTGAAACATACATGGATTATATGACCTTTAATCCTTGGATCCACCACGATGTAAGGAAAGGCTCCTTTACACGGAGAATCTCTCCTCCAAATAGTTGCCAAACACCTGCAACTTCTCATGAAAAATATACTTAGCGATCCTAGGGAGATAAATCATTTTGAAACTGATGTATGGTTGTCATGATGCCAAGGTATGGATATAGAGCTCGATGATCCAATACATTCTTGCCCTGGCGGGGATAGAAGGCTTTCCCAGCAGAAAGAGGCACCGAGAATGGCTTAGATGCGAGCAGATCTAGCCTCCACTTCTTTACTGACTTACAGAACTGACCAAACCCTCAATAGGATATGTGTTGTAGTTGTAAGTAGGAAACGGCCAAATTTCTGATAGTGGACAAGAAATGCAAGACTCTTCCAAGGAGGCCTCTTAAGGGAGAAAGAGAGGGTGGAATTCCCGACCGAGGAACACCCAAGTGCCCCAAACAACACTATTCTAAGCTAAACGGCCGGAAGGGAATAGAAGTGTCTAAAAAGAAAAATCTTTCAATAAAATATGTTCAAAAACCCTCTCTGTTGCTCTCCTCTTTCATTTATAGGATGAAATCCTTACAAAACCCTAAACCAAATATTAAGTTTTAACTCCTTTCACATTTTGAAGCCTCCAACTATATAGTCACCTTTGTGCATCTGGGTGGTACATTTGTCTAGACATTGTGGATTTGGTCCTATTGACCCGGTCAATTGTCACAATCCCTTTCTTACATGAGGACTTTTATTAAGGCAGCCAGTTGCTTTGTTCACATGGGCATTGATTTATTTTTCTATTTTAGGAGTTTAATTTATCCTCCTTTACAATCTTATTCTTGCAACAAGAAAATGAAGAAAAAATATTATATTCCTATTAGCTTGGGCTAATTAGCTCCTCAAACCTTAAAAGTTCTTGAGGAGAAGATCCATCAAATGTAGGCAAATAGAATCTATTATGCCTCTTTCTTCTATTGTTGCTATAGGATCCTCTTTCTTCTTTGATCTTGAAGAATTTTGGAGAGTTAGTTTATCCTTGAATGCTCTAGGCTTGTGCTTTGTACTCTTTGAGATATAAGGCGAGATTCTCATGAGTCTCGGGTTCATTCCTTCCTTCATTCTACCCTTCTTTCTTCCAAAGAAAGTGGGCATAGTGGATCTATGGGGAGATCTAGAGATTCTGGTTTTCTTTCTTTGATAGGAAGTGTTGGGGCCTTTCCTTATCACATCTTCTTCTTGGATCTTCTTTTCGCCTTTCCTCTTTCATTTGATAGACCTCCTTGGAGATATTTTCATAGATCCTATAAAATACAGTACTTTCATTCTTCTCTATGATAGATCTCATCTATACGCCTATTCTTTAAATTACAAAAATATGAAGCATCCCTGGTGAGCCAAAGATCATGCTTTCTGATACACTTGTAATATCCCAAAGGGAGGAATGCGATAATACTTAACACAATATAAGAACTTGCAAAAAGATAAATGACAAGTCTTAAGACAACATTGGGGTATAGAGATACTGAGCCATTTTATTATAGTGGAGAAGAATCAGTTACACCATGTACAAAATATGGCCAGTCTGTGAGATGGTCTAGAAGTACCAGGAAAACAAACTACAAACGGGTACAACGTAAGCTTGGAAACCTTGAAGAAAATCTTGCACTATCCCTTGTGTGAGAATATGAACATATAGTTGTAGGATAAAAGTAAAATGCATATCTACTCAAATTTTGAAGCTGAGATGATACAATATTCGAATCTGGCCAATGTGATGGATTCCCAAGGTAGCAGAAAGAATTTTCCAAATCTACAACTTTGGAAAATCACCTCCCTAGGATTTGATCCTTGATACGGAAATACGGATGCGAAGCTAGATCGACAAATAGATGGCTGAAATATGATATCAAATCAGATCTATGCTTGAAGGGTTGATCCTTTCTTGAGATCTGAAATCTAAACTCTAGATCTAGCTTCTCAATCCTCTGATGATAATTCTGCATTTAACACCAACACAAGCGCCTCTAGAAACTACACTATGAGGAAAGAGACTAGCCATACGCTGAAAAATGCTGCAATAACTCTGGAGGCTAATAGTATCTTGATGGCAATGTGAGTGAATGATCCCTCAGGATTTCTGTTTGAAATACTAGCAACTTCCTTCCTCCCTTTTTGATGCGTAATATAGATAGCGTAATTCTGAAGGAAATACTACTACTGGAAGGTAAATAACTTTTGGCACATGATGCCGGATCTGAAATGAAGCTTCTATGACTAATCTTTAAGCCCAAGGTGATAGGAATAAACCCTCACCAATTCTCCGAAATTTTGAAATCTTGAACAACTTCCTCCTTCCAAAATGATCTTAGGAAATCTATAATTTATGAATATGGATGTTTTATAGGAAGTAGGGAAAAAGATATGGCACTTAAATCAGTGTATAATGAAGTACAATACTCTTTCTATATCACTCTGAAAAGTGGGATTCCCAATCGGAACACCACGTAGCTGTAACCCTGCAATCTACGCTTTAAGCTTAGCCTAAGCCTTTGGAATGTCCACATGACAATTCCGGATGCGAAAAAGATCTTACATCGAAATTAATCGACATGCCCTCATCCTTGCCTTAATCTTCTTTGCTATAACATTTGCCCAGGCCTTCCCAAACCTTGCCTCATCTAGATTGTTGTCATGGACAAGATCCTCCAAGTTGGATTGCGTTGTTTGACCAAATCCAATATCATGTCTAGGTCTGATGTACACCTTCCATCAAGTGTGCCTTGTGCACAACGTCCTCCATCACTTTATCATGAATGTCCCATGATATTTTGACATCTTCAAGATCTTAGTTAGCTGTGTCAACCTCCATGATCTATCCCATTAATGAGACAAGTTCTCCAATTTCATTCACATTAGTAGTTGCTCAACTACCTTATTATGTATATATCTAGGCTTAATTAATCCAAATTCACACCACAAAGTGGATATTTATTCATGTGTGGTTAGTATGGGTCCCTCCACCCTTTTATTTACTTAATTCATTAAGAAAATCAGAGTCTAATATTCCAAATATGATGTGAAAATTTAGAGATATTACACTAGTAATCGGGGCACACTCAATCGATGGTGTAGCACACTCTTATGGACACACTTTTACTCGGGATCGAGGTGCATGCTCGATTGATGGCCGTGTACGCTCATGTCTAGGTGCTGTTGAGATGGTGCACACGAGAAGATTCCTGATCGGGACTCGGTGTTAGCTCCTCATCTTTGGGAGAGGTGAAGGGGAAGAGGTGGAATACTAGAATTATTATCACTCCCCTCGTGATCTCATGACCATTTGATGAGATGCTCTGGCGGCGCATCTCCACGATGTCTATCCCTCCCCTAGCCATGATAGCACAGAGCTCCAACGATATGATGCATAAGGGTCATCATATTCGGGGCATGTATCTCCGAGCTCTATGAGCATAATATCGGCAGATATCTCTCGGTCGTACTTGGAGACGGAACTCCTCATCAGCAAAATTAAGAGCATATTCGTGCAAGCCCAACTCCATCTGGCAGAATCGGATGTACGCCCCTCATCGCATCCGCCGGAATTATCTGCACTAGGGATGGTGCAATGCACCTAATATGCGGCCTCGGGAAACCATCTCTCATCATGATCTACGAGGATCACTCTGGTAGAAAGTGGAATCATGTCCCCAACAAATGTGCCAATATCTTTACAAAATATATAGTACATAACAATAATTAGACAATTTCATTAAGCAATTTAATAAAACAAGTTAAAGAATGTGTTAGATAAATTTTATTCTAATTAATTAATTAAAGCAATAAAATGAAACTATATTAATTTAAAAGAAAACACTAATGTACCTCTAACATCCCGGTGGCTCTTGTGTGAAGAGGATGTTGGTACACCCTCGCCAATCAGGCAGGTATGCAGCCCACGACACCATCAAGAACATGTGATCATCTTTACTAGCTGTGACTCCAGGTGCATCACTAGATATCTTGGCCGAATAGTTAGACAAACCTCTTGGGCATAATACGGCCCCAAATCTACATCAAATTACACATGGAACATCGGCCTACAAGGCTGCCGGAAAAAAAAATTAGGCCTCCCCCTCAGAAAACCTCTCAAAAAATGTCAGAAATAACTACGAAGAAAAAATGAGATCCAACCTCCCACATCTTTAGAATGACATCTATCAATGCTATACAAAGCACATGCAGTAAAATGGTAGACCATCTCATAAGTCATGGCGTACGGGAATAAATAATCAACATAAAATAAACGCGGGAAAATAATGCGCTGCCGAGTCACTAGTATAGTGTGCTGTGCTCATCGGTATTAGTGAGAGACACACCTCCCTCCTCTGGACAAATGAAGTAATCGCAATTGACCATCGGACGAAAATCACATAGGAGAAATTATGCTCGTCCCTAATGTATCTACGGGAGTATGACAGAAATTCCCTCACATGTAAGCGAGGACATGCGGAAACTAGGGAAAGAAAATCATGCCCCTCTCCTATATATACATTAATACAAAACAAATTTCCTCCTTAGTGGGTTTGTATCACTAGTCAAGCCCATTACATAAATCATCGTGGGAATCACACACCGCGAATCAAGCTTGTCCAAGTAACCCCATTGTGCCCCTTGTTGTGGATCATATGCATATCCTTTTATTTTCAAATATTTGAAAATATAAAAATAAGAAATTGTTGGAAAATATTTTTAAAGTATCAAATATTATACTTTTAGCATGAAAAAATATGTATGTTCACCAATATACGGTTAAAGTTTAAAAATTTAAACTTTATAGTCGTGGAAGTTGATGACTGATGTTAAACATTGATTGAGGTGATTGGTGGAAAGCGATAATTAAATTCCTTGTCAAAAGTCCCAACCCCTTGGGCACAACTAAGCGCCTTTGATTTGCGCGGTGAGTGCCTGCAGGTTGTGGCCAGGGTTGGCAGGGACAGGAAGATGAGCAGGCGGAGATTGAGTGCGGGGCACTAATAAATTTTCCCTCGTGCCTCGAGAGCCCCCGCGGTGACGTGGGCCCGAGGTTGGTCTGATTGTCTTCCACGTCAGGTAGAGATCAAAGCCTTGGTGGCGCGTCTTGTCGGCATTAAATTTAAACCACTGCACCACCTATTTAAAGATATTTTTATGTTTGTTTTAAAATTACTTGTGATTTGTTCTTCTTCTTGTTTTAGTTTTACGCTATTGCTACAAAGAACTGACCTGGCAGAATGGTTCTTACGTAAATTTCAACCATGTAACAGTCGTCCCTGTAGTTTACAATGTCATATCCTCTCATGAATCACGTGGAGTCTCTCTGTGTGCTGTGTATTCTGCTGTGACACTCTACTTCTACAGCCAGTTCATACGAATGACATGCCTACCTATGTGATGCAGCAGTCAGAGTTGGAAATTTTAATACCATACATTCCAAAGAACCTCTTTCCATGGTTATCTAATGGGTTGGTATCATCATGTGTATCAAGAAGTGTTTGTACAATCATGAATTCCCCCACCAAGGAGAGAGAACGTCTGGGTATACACCTAGATTAATCCACCAAACCCTTTGCTATCATTTTGAGTCAGTCATCCATCAATTTTCGATGGTTCGCTAGTACAATATTATGATAATCTTGCAGGAGAAGAATTTAATCAATTCATGTTTTATTTGAAACACGACATGGGCAGTTCAGCAGTTACGAGTTTGCTATGGGGTTTTTACCGAACTCATCCGGTATTAAGCTTAATATTGTAAATTCTTGGTAAATATGATGATAATACAGTGGATAAATTAGTCCTAGGGATGTTTGCCATGATGATGAAGCCGAGAGATAGTGCTGAATGTTCCATCATATTGGCGGGGAAGCAGTCAATTCCATGGTGATAGGCCTTTCATTAACGGGTTCTTTCACATTTCCTTCATTGATTGTATATTTTGTTCCTATATCAGAATGTGGAAGAATTCATGCATTTAGGTCTAAATATTGTAAGTGTAAATAAAAGAAGGCAATCGGTGATATTCTAGATAAGGTGTAGTTAGAGGGAGAAAAATGAAATTTTAGTTTGTTTGATTTTGCTAACTATTACATGCAATGTAATATATAAAATATTGAATGGAAGTCCTCCTCCACATTTCTTACTAAAGCTCGGGAGTTTATACATTTAGGAAACAATTTGCAAATATGGAGATTTGTTTGTTTTTAGGAATATTCTGAAATAAAGGCTATATGGAATGAAATGTTAGACATACATAGACTCCCAACGTTTGTGGGAAGCCTTTTTTTCTTTAGATTTCATTGGACGGAGCCTAAATGTTGATTGAGTTCATTTCGTGGCTATGAAGAAAGGACATATGTATAAATTACCTATGATTGTAGGCCCTTTCATAGTAAATATGAGGCGGACATTTGATGCGGTAACAAGAATGTTAGATGAGATGCATATGCCACTAGGAGAAAATTTGGGCTTATGACCCTTATAGTGTGATTTCAAATAGAAGAATTGAGAATGGGTGCTTTCTCTACTTTCATTCATGAAAGTAGGCCGAACAACGGAGAAGATAGCAAAGTAAAGAAGGTGATGAGTTTAGTAGGTGCAAATTCAAACTACGATCATAGCCGAGAGAAAACAACTAAAAGAACCAAGAAGACGTTATTGATCTAGATGATGAGAGCGGGGAGCAAGAAGAGAGAAAAAGCGTCTTTGAAAGAACCTACATCTAATTCACACAGTTTTCTCTACATTTTGGGAGAAGAAAAATTACTCTGCTTCACGAGAATCGGAAGCTTCTCATGAAAAAGTGCTGATCATACAATTGTTTTCACAAATTGAGGGAAAGAAATCGAGAGGATGAGAGGTCAACATGGAGGCAGATGAACATCAAATTTTTGTTGATCAAACAAAACATTGAGCGCAATGGATCTTGAGAAAGATCAGTTTAAATTCTCTGTCATCCATACAGATATGTCACTTGGTTCTTCCAACGGTTCAACACTTTAAATGTGACCGTGGATGTGAAGAAAATCAACGTGGATAAAATGGTGCATATGCCATGAGGTTAGTTGATTATAAGAAATGACCTCACAAATACTAATGCAATGGCAATAAAGGTAGAAATATGTTGGGTAAATAATTAAACGATTGAAGTTAGAAGAGCTGCTCAAAGGCCTTAATAGTTAATTGAAGAAAATCATTATAAAGATTGGAGTAGACCCCGATGACAAGGCTTGTACGAGAAATTCATCACAGTGCGGGTAAATATCACATTAAGGAAAAAGTTAAAATTACCTAGAGAACATTTAATGGGCTGAGAGTTGTATAGGTAGAAGGAAAAATTTTTGCAGCCAA
Source organism: Pinus albicaulis (assembly GCA_034641835.2). Lineage (NCBI taxonomy): Eukaryota > Viridiplantae > Streptophyta > Pinopsida > Pinales > Pinaceae > Pinus > Pinus albicaulis. Next base: position 751,673,629 of record CM076574.1, on the reverse strand, counting down.
CTCATGCGAAGGATGAATAAATCTAGAAATAAAGAGGCACAATTTCATTACCAAATCATATTGACAATCATAATTGTACTTTTGTTTTTCCTACGAGGTGATGAAGATCCTCAAGCACAAATTGTTCAATTAAATCTTTGAGTTGCATATGGATGAGAAAGAGATCAAAAGAAGGCTCAAAACGAATCACGGAGACTACAACAAAGTTGATGAAATTCATGGAAAATGAAGGCGACAAGTACAAAATGGATTTACCGAAATGTTGAAGGCTGAATTAAAAAATCTCAAAGAAAAATCGAAAGGAAATCTCCTTTGATACAAGCCAAAAAGATATCATTTGAATTTGTCTATCGTTTCGAAATGAAATCTAATTAGATTGCTTCCTGTGATAGTACAAGAAAAAGTCTTATTTTAGAATGCTTGAAGAACCAATCATGGCCACGTCTGCACTAGAAAAAAGAATTGATAGAGCCATTAGGACAGGAAGATTCATTTATTTTATTAATTCTAAATCAGATTAGGAACTACAGAATGACATCTAGGACAGAATGTTGTATGCGGTAAAATTAATAAAATGATTGTCGAAATTATCTCGAAAGGCGGCAGAAAATAAGCTAGTAAATCCAAAAGTAGTAAATCGATTTGATAAGTCATTTGATAAAAATGATAAGTAGGCTTGCCATCATGTTGGGGAAGTTTGAAGGAAATCTTTTACTGCCATGGAATTCAACACATGAGAACACGTATTGACCATGAAGTTGATAAGGCATGAAAAGACTGAGTTCCTTAAAAAGGAGAAACAATGGTCAACTTCTTACCAGGGAACATTTTCAACTCTTGTGGATGGTAAAGACTCTTTTCAGAAGGTGGAGTCTATGATATAATTCTTGCATTCAAATTGGAATATCCCTGCAATCGACACATTCATCCGGGATAAAGGTAGAAATATGGAAAAAGTGAAAATCTTGGATAATAGACACATGAAAAGGATCATATCAAAGAAAAGACAAATCGATTGATAGCCCGGGAAAAGAAGCACATCATCAACAATTCCTATAGATTAGGATATTTGTTTTATTTTCTAAAGCAGTGCTAATTGTAATAAGATATTTTCAAGGCATGTAATAGACGGCCTTCGAAATATCAAGTAGTTTTGGTAGTTAGGATTGGTTCTGAGTTCCAAACTAATTTCTTGTATTTGATGTAATTTTCAGGGAAGGAAAGGTTAGAGTTTTGGACCTTCGGACAATAATTTTTTTACTCGAGGAAGATTCAAATATTAATGAATGAGTAAGCAATTTTCTAACATTTTGTGTTTTATGTTGAGAAATGTATTCAAAGTTTACATTGTTATATGTTTTCTATCTATGAATAAAACAAGTTATGAGTAGCCGGGTCTCTTTTTATACATTGTATGTAGAGTTAAAAACCTTAATTGGTGCTCCTTTTTAACTATTTCTTTCCTATATATCTCTCTGGGAGTTTGAAATGATATTTTCGCTGTAAAACAACATATCAGTTTGGACTTCTTTCATTTCTTCTAAGTCACTTCATTCAACATCAACAAATTGTAGCATTATGAAGCATTCATATTTGAGATTTGAGGGTTTGATCTGCTTAAATGCTTGAGAGGTTTTAATAAAGCAGAACATATATATTCATGACATAATCATATAAATGTCTTAAGCAGCAACGGTCCTTATCACAACTAAGGGTTTGTCTCTTAAGGTACACCATTAATTGGCGTCGTTGTCGAGGAGCGAAGATTCGAAGTTTTCTAAGGTTTTGTTCTACATATTTCCTCCCAGTTTGTTCAAGGAGAAAAACTAAAACATTCTTTATTTTAAATAGTATAGCTCCTAGAAGGCCTCACACGAGTTCGAGATACCTCTCGGTAAAAATTTTGTATTTGGCGAACGGAAAATTTAGTTTCAAAAAGAGGGCGAGAAGAAAACAAAATATTTTCTCTGATGCCACCTTGCTACTGAGGTAGCAGTTCTCATATCTTGCCATCAAGAAATTTATCGGAAACTCATTTTCTCATAAAAGAATCGTTACCCTCACCCATTCATTTGAAACCAACATTAGAAGAACTATCTTTTGAGTACGCCATCATTTTCATTCTGCAAAATCTCAACCTAGTCGGTTGCAGATATACACTATTTTTTTCATATACCCCTTCCATATCAATTGTTCCACATACCTCCACCTAGCTGGTATTCATTTTACAACTCAAGGCTTGATCAATCGAGCATAAACATGGCGATACCTTTCTTGATGAATAGATATGCACCATTAAATCTACCCCAACCAATAGATCTCATGATACCTGGAGTACCTTAAGTTGCTTCTAGATTTCTTGGTGAAGATGCATGCGCTACTTGAAACAACACTTGCCTTTGTTTTACACTTTTGCGCAGAAAACTTTAATGTAGAACATCTTGATGTGTAATGAGACTTTTTGTGTTAGTCTCAGCGGAGAGGCAAGAAAATAGTTCAAAGGATTGCAAATAGTTCGGTCAATGATTGGGATGAATTAGAAAAGACAATTCATGTGAGGAGATGGGGTGAAAAGAGACCATGTAGTTGTCTTAACAAAGTTTAATGATATAAATAAAAAATCAAATGATAAACATGAGTAATTTTATCAAAATATTTAATAAGTTGTATAATAGTTTGCATGGAAATGAAACCTCCTCTTTATTGAACTTAAGGGTTGTTTTCCTGGGGCATTGTATTAGATTTCAGTTTTTACTTTGAGAAAGAGCCTCCACTCTTGGAGACGATTCAAACCGATGCCTTAGATATTGAGGCAAAACTTGCCTTGGTATTTGTTGGAAAGGTTCAAGACAAGAGAAAATCTAAAGAAAGAAGACTCATCACAGATCAAAGGATAGATGACATGACTAAGTTCATTAAAAAATTGTCAAACAAATTGAAAGTAGATGGAATTAGATAACAAGAAACCTGCACAACAAAACAAAGCGGTTTCAGTACTAGTTTAGAGAAAACGACCCCTCACAGTTCTACGGAAATAAAAGATCAAGACCAAGTCAAGAACCTTTATATATGAGGTAACACCATCACGATACATTGATAATGATCGAAGAAGATGAAGATCAAATTTATGTTGTGTATATGGAAGATGGTGAGACAAGAGAAGAAAGTGAAAGAATATGCGGATAGTGTAAGAAGTTGATGTCTCATTTTATCATGAAGAAATGGGTGATTATTGCAAACAATTTATTGATTTTATGCATGATTGCATAAAAAATATGATTTGAGTCAAAAAGAGGTTGATATTTCGGATGAAGAAGAAGAATCAGAATCAATACCTACTCCAATGGTGACTCCTACAGAGAAGAATCCAATTAAAATCGAATGGGGAAGCGACCCCGCAGATGAAAAAGAAAAAGAAACGATGAGCTAAGGCTTCCCAGTAAAGCTTAATGACCTAATGTGTTGGATAAAATTGTTCATTCTTTGATCAACATGCAAATTCAAACAAAAACCAAGAAGAATACGAAGAAGTTAATAAAACAAAATCAAACTTTCGGTTTGTCTAAAAATTAGAAAAAGTAAGATTCAAGTACCACTTCTTAAGTTGGTTAAAACTTTTCCAGTTATAAGAAATAAATTGAAAATTTTATTAATTTATCTCAATGCGATGAGGTGGGTGATATAGTGAATATACAGAAAGCTTCAGTGGTTACTTTTGGACCTCATGTTGAAGAGGTAGATTCTTTTTTATTTCCACCTTTTTATATATCGATTACATTGCATGATTTCATTTTACATAATTGTATGGTAGATTCTAGTGCATCACATAATCTAATGCCACTATCTTTGATGAAAGAGTTAAATTTACAAATCACCAAGCCATATAGAGACCTTTATTCCTTTGATTCAAAAGGGTAGAGGTGTGTGTGAGTCTTATCAAAAGATATGGTTGATTCCTTGGCTCAAATTCCGACAAGAGTATTGCATGATGGATGTGGTAGTGAGATATTTGACCCAGTTGTCTATTGTGTACATCTAGATCTTGGGGAAAATCTTGGAGGGAGGTTTTGAAATTGGATTTCACATATGCCATTATTTCTATTTTTAATGCAGGGAGGAAAGGAGGTTATACGGAAAACCAGATTTTTGAAAAGCTACTACCAAGAAGATACGGAGTAATTCCCCCATTTATGGTGAAAGGATCTCTTGTTTCATGCGCATGAAGATGCGAAATTTCTTGAGAATTCACAAAGCTCTCTTCAGCCAATGTACATAAACTCACTCTGTGTTCAAGTAAAATTTGGAAGTGTTATTTTGATGGTGCATTCTCTAAGGAGGGCAAACTGAAATTTTAGTTCATATTTATATATCACGAAGGTAACTTTTACCTTTACCTTCAAATTAGATTTGAATACTAATAATGTAGCTGAATATGAAGCTTATTGATTCTAATTAAACGCTGACTAAACGGAATGGAATTCAATTTCTCTCTGTTTTTAGTGATTAAGATAAATCTATAATACAAGTAAAATTGGTCGGACTAAACATCCCAGTTAGGGGTCTTATAGAAATGAGGTGTGGGATTTAGTTGAAAATTATTTTAGTGCAATTTATGAGTTTATTCAAGAGAAAGTGTGGGTGTTGGCGATTTGCATCCGATTACATTTAAACCCACCAATTAATCTAATGTTGAATATGAAAGTGAATTGAGATACATGCCTTCAATCCCTAGCTGAAAAACATTGGCGAGGTTTTGAGGATGATGAAAGAATGTCATTTTTAGCAATGATTGGAGATTTTGAAGACACTCAAATTGATTTTAAAAATGATGAAAAGTAGTCAAAGTGATATGTCTAAAAATACGAAACATTCAATTTTGTGATCAAAAGATAATTCATTTGAAGGATAATATTTTGCCAGAGGTTTAGTACCTCTTAAGAGATTGTTTGATACCAATGATGTGGCAATAGCGAGAAAAAGTATCTAAGATGGAGAAATGGAAGATGTAATTTAGGGAACTCAACATGAGCCTAAAATAGTCAAATTGTTTAGAGAGTTACAAAGTACAAGAAAAGGTATGTAGATATTTTTAAAACAATTCATGGATGTATTTGCATGAGTCATATGAAGATTTAAAAACATGATCTAGATATTATTGACATAAAATACCCTTTGAAATATGGGACCAAGCCACACGAGCGAGAAGCTTCAGACAAATTAACCCACTATTCTTGGCTCAATTAGAAAAAGAGGTGAAGAAAATTTTGCAAGCAAAATCATAATTCCACTAAGATATTGATTGGGTTTCCAATGCGGGTACCCAATCGAAGGAGAGAAATGGAGATATTATGTGGATTTCGAAATTTGAACCAGAGCTTCCCTAAAGATAACTATCCTTTACCAAAGATGGTTTTACGTTTTCTACGAAAGGCGCTAAGACGTTCGAGTTATCCCATGGTTGATGGTTTTAAGGGTATAATCGGAGGGTTGTTGTGGAGAAGGAAGATCAAAGAAAAGCTTGCTTTCCTTACCTTGGGCAACATTCATGTATGCGGGATGCCATTGGCCTCATGAATGCGGGAATACTTTCCAAGGGAAATGAATATTGCTTTTGTGGGTGACTAAATTTGTAGTCATTTATCTCGATGATGTTACTATTTTTAGGTTCGATGATGACATAGAACACACGAGGAAAGCCTTCTTGAAATGTAGAAAATTTGGATTATCATTAAATCCCAAGAAATATTTTTTTTTTTTGCTTTAGAGGAAGGTAAGTTGTTGGGTCACATAGTTTCAAATCAGGAGTGAAGATTGACACGGCAAGGGTTAGTACTATACAAAGCAATTCCCTTTGCCTAGAAGTAAAAAAGATATCAAAAGGTTTCTAGGAAAAATCAATTTTGAGAAGATTTGTTCGAATTATGTTGAGATTGTTAGATACTTGGTCTCGGTAAAAATAATCTTTTAGTAAAATGGGATAAAAAAGATGCAAGAAGAATCCTTTTAGCGAAATTAAGAACCCTTCAAGAAGCTCCTATTACGATCGAGCTAGATTACTTGAAGCCTTTTCAAATCTTCTCATTTGCATCATCCTCTACTATTGTTGCTATGTTATTACAAAAAAATGAAGAAGAAGTGAACAACACAGCCTTTTTCAACAAGTCTCGAGATGCGAAGTGAAGTATAATATCCTAGAGAAACGGTATATGCTTTAATCATCATTAAGTCTTTCCAAACTTATGTACTTCATTCCCAAATAGTAGCATATGTACCTAATTCTATTGTAAAGGATGTGCTAGTACGGAGTGATGTAGAAGGAAAAGGAGGAAAATGGATTGCCAAAATCAAGAATATCATGTCTGGATATCAAACCAAAGAATTTAGTCAAGGACGAGGGGTGACCAAATTGTGAGAATCTAATTTCCAAGCACTGGGAATTATTATACTTGCACCTATAGATGAAGTGACTAAAGAAACGATTAAGATTAAGACAAAGTCGGCAATCTGATATAAATTTCTCATATTTAATTTGGTATAGATATCATTCATTATCTCTTGTTTCTTTTTGTATCCTCCTTCAATAAACGAGCTAAGTACGAGCTGCGAAACTTAAAAGCTCAACCTTATGTTATAATTGAAGCTAAGTTGTATTGGAAAGATCTGCTAGTGTCTTTTGCTAGTATGTTTGACGAAGAGGAAACCATGGAAGTAATTAAAAAGAATACCATGAATACTTGTAAGTGGGAGGTCATTTACGGCTAAATGGCCTCATAAGATTCTTAAATCAGGTTTTTTTTTTATTAGCCCTCTTTATTTCTTTGATGCATACGAAGCATTAAAAGTTTCCAAAAATGCCAATTGTTTGAGAAAAGAAAGGACTGCTCCTTTACCTCTCCTTCTGTGTTTATTGAAGGAGCCATGAGACAATGGGGATTGGATTTCATTGGAGAAATTAATCCACCATCAGGTAGAATTTTAAATGGATTCTAAGCACTGCTAATCATTTTACAAAATGGGTAGGTAATTCCTACTAGAAAAACAAATGATTTTGTTACGTGGGATTTTTAGAGATAATATTTTCGGCAAATTTGGATGTTGATAAGATTGTAAAGACAATGCTCAAGTTTTCAACTCGTCCAGTTCATAAATGCACACATCGAACTTACCAATGTAATATTATCCCACTCTACGACATATCATCCTCAAGGAAATGGATTATGAGAAACATCTAATAAAACATTGGTGAAAATCTTGAAGAAAACAATCAATGAGAACAAAAAAGTTAGGTTAAAAAGCTGATTTTTGCTTTATGGAAAATGAGGATGACTACTAAAGATCAACTGACAGAATCTCATATGAATTGGTATATGGTGCTCGGGCTTTGTTTCCCTCATTCGCAAGACCGAGTAATTTCTTTTTCTTGAACTCTCAAGAGGAACCCTAATGCCTTGATCAGGAGACTAAATAAGGTGATAGAATTGAGTGAAAATGATAAAGTCGAACAATTTGGTCACTTATCAAGAGAAAATGGAAGTCTATTTTGAGAAGAAGCAGAGATAAATCATGTTTCGGGATAGAAATATGGTATTAAGATGGGATACACGGGAGGAAAGGAAACTGTATAAGTAAATTTGATCTTATGGTATGTTCCTTACAAAATCTACGAAGCAGTCGAATAATACTTTCATGCTAGAAGATCTTGATGGAGAAGCCGATAGAAATTCATATAAATGGGGCGATTATACGAAACATTATTTCCGGCTTTTCATGCATTTAGTTCATTCATTGTACATATTTAGTTTCCCTCTTTGTATATTTCCCATCAAACAGTTTTTGACTCATGCTCGAAGTGAAGGCATTGATACACGGGTTCTTAGTGTTTCATGGCAAACTATATCCCCGAATTGGGCCGGATGTTGTGGATCCCTTATGCATATCCTTTTTATTTTCAAATATAAAAATAATAAATTGTTGGAAAATATGTTAAAGTATCAAAATATTATAATTTAGCATGAAAAAATATTTATGTTCGCCAATATATCGAGTTAAAAGTTAAAAAATTTGATTTATGGTAATTAAGGTTACGTATTTGATGTTAAACATTGGTTGATTGATTGGCGGAAAGCGCAAATAATTAAAGTCATATCAAAGGTAACCAGGCACAACTAGCACACCGAATCGTGATGAGTGCCTCATGATTGTTGGGTTGTGCGAGGGGACATCGAGAGAGATGAATAAGAAAGAGATTGAGTGCGGGGGCACCGACCAACATTTCCTCCATACCTCGGGAGGCCCCACGGTGATGTAGGTATTTGAGTTGAATTTTATCATTCTTCACGTCGGGTAGAATCAACGGCTCAACGGCTGATCTTATCGGCAGTAAATTTAAAACACATGCCACCTATTTAAAGAATATTTTTATCATTTTCAAATTACTTGTGATTTGTTATTTTCTGTTTTAGTTTTTTACCACTTGCACAAATTTGACCACCTTTTGTGGTGTTCTTATGTAAATTTTCAACCATAGCTAAACGGTCGTCCTATCGGAGTTCGGCTAGCCATATCCTCTCTGTGAATGCGAGAGGGATATTCAGATACCATGTGTTCTATAAATTCCACCTCCCCTTTTCTACCCTTAGAAGTTATCTTGAATGATAAGTAACTCCCCCTATCTCTGTCTGCCATAGTCCAAATCACAGATTTTGTCACATGCATTCCAAAGACCCATATTTTCCTTTAGTTATCTGTTGATTTGGTGTCTGTCATGTATCATAAGGAATTTTTTGTCATACATTCCCAGGAGAAGAACGTTCTACGGTGTCTACCCGGTTAATCACTTAAACCCTTTACTATCTGAGTCGAAGTCATCCATCTAATTTTAGAAGATTCAACGGCATTTTAATATTATGATAATGTATGGGGGAAAGAAATTTAATCGATTCATGTTTATTTGAAACGACATGGCAGTTTCGGCCAGTTGCAAAGTTTTCTATGGGGGTTTTGTATTTCGGGAATAATCCAGTGTGTAATATTGCAAAAATTAAGGTAAATATGATGATAATACGGTGGATAAATGTCAGTCATAGGGGTGTTTTCCATGATGATGAAGCCCGGGGGAATGATTTAAGTATTCCCATCATATTGGGAGAGAGGCTTAGATCAATTCAGGCGATGAGCCTTTCATTAACGAGGTGCTTTCAAAATTTCCTTCATTGATTTAATATGTTGTTCTTATCGAATGTGGGAGGAAGAATTCATGCATTTAGGTATAAATATTATGAATGTAAATAAAAGAGAGCAATCGGTGATAATGGACAAATGCGGTTAGAAAGGTAACAAAATAGAAATTTAGGTTGTTTGATTTTACTAACTATTACATGCCAATTACATATAAAATGTTGAATGAAGTCCTCACTCCTTATTTTCTTACCTAAAGCTGGAGTTTACGCATTTGGGAAATATTGCAAATATGGAAATTGGTTTGTTGATTTTTTTTAGAACATTCTAAATAAGGCTATGGAGCCAGAAGTGTTGAGCCTTATAGACTCCCAACGTTTGTACAATGAGCTTTTTGCTTTTATATTTCATTGAAATGACCTAAATTTTGATCGAGTTCATTTGTTACCTATGAAGAAGGACATATGCATAACTTACCTATGATTGTAGGCTCTTTCATAATAAATATGAAACCTTTAATAAATTAACAAGAATATTAGATGAGATGAATATGTTACTAGGAGAAAGTTGGGCTTATGACCCTTATAGTGTGATTTCAAATAGAAAGATTAGGGAATGGGTACCTACTTACTTTCATTTATGAAGTAGGCCGAACAACGAGAAGATAGCAAGTAAAGAATTGATGAGTTCGGTAGGTGCAAACATTCAAACTCCCATCATAGCGGAAAACAACTAAAAGAACCAAAGAAGTAGTTATTGATCAGATGATGAGAAACGAGGAAGAGCAAAGAAGAAGGCAAAACTAACGAAGAACCTACATCTAATTCACACAGTTTTCTTTACATTTTGGGAGAAGATAAGCTCTCTGCTTCACCCAAGAGTAAGGAAAGCTTCTCATGAACAAGTGCCCTTGATCAAGCGGTTGTTTTCACAAATTGAGAAGAAATTAGAGGATGAAGGCCGACATGGAGGCCCAAAATTTCGAACATCAAGTTTTTTTGTCGATCAAACAAAATTTGTTATTTGTAATGGATCTTAAGAAAGATCAATTTAGAATTGCCTTGTCACATCTGGTGTCAATTGGTTCTTCCAACGGTTTCTACGCACTAAATGTATTTGTGGATGTGAAAAATCCAACGATGGATAAAATGGTACGTATGCAAAACGAATTCGATTGATTGCTTAAATGACCTCACAAAGACTAATGCGATGGCAATAAAGGCGGAAGAGCATATGTTGGGTAAAATAAATAAACGATTGAAGTTAGAGAGAGTAACTCAAGAGCCTTGGAGTTGAGAATGAAGGTGAAAATAATTATAAAGATTGGAGTAGACCCGGTGATAAGACGTGTGCGAGAGAAATTCATGCAAAGTTGAGGTAGAAATATCCACACATTAAGTAAAAATTTAAAATTACCCTCTTTGGAGAACATTCGATGGCTACGAAGTTGCGAGTAGAAGGAAAAGGAAAATTTTTTGCAACAACTCATCTGCAGAAGAATGAAGAAATCTCCAAAATAAAGCGGTACCAATTTCATTGCAAAATCATATTGACAATCATAATTGTACTTTTGTTTTTCCTACGGAGGTGATGAAGATCCTCAGCCTGAAATTTTCAATTAAATATTTGAGTTGTGGATGTTGAAGAGATCGAAAGGGGCTCAAATGAATCACCGGAGGCTACATCGATGTTGATGAAATTAGAGTCGAAAATGAGGCGAAAGTACGGAATGGATTTCTAAAAATCTTGAAGAAAATTTGAGATTAAAAATCTCAAGAAAATTTGAAAGGAAATCTCATTGATACAAGCCAAAGGAGATATCATTTGGGTGATATCATTTCGAAATGAAATCTGGTGGTGCTTCACGATGATAATTGTAAAGAGAAGAATATCTTATTTTATAATGTGAAGAACCAATCATGTCGATAAGAAAAAAGGAATTAATAGAGCATTAGGGCCGAAGATTCATTGATTTTATTAATTCTAAATCGGATCGAGTGGGAGAATTACATGCGGGGCAGAATGTTGTATGCGGTAGAAATTAATAAAAATGATTTCCGAAATGATCTCGAAGAGTGAGAAAAAGCTAATACAAATCAAGAAACTGATAGAAGTACGATTTCATAAGTCATTTGATAAAATGACAGAGTAGACACCATCAATGGGGAGCTTAAGGAAATCTTTTCCATGGAATTATTATGAGAACTTTACTAGTATTGACAAAAAGAAAAAGTTGATAACAAGCATGAAAAGACTTCAGTGCCCAAGAGAAACAATGGTACGACTTCTTTGCGGAGAAATTTTCAACTCTTGTGGATGGTAAGGCGCTTTTCACAAAGACCGTCCTATGATCGAATTACACATTGATTAGAATATCTGTCTGACATTCATCTAGGATGGTAAAATATGGAAAAAGTACGGAGACTTGGACAATGAACTGAAGGATGTTGACATCAAGAAAGACAAATCCAGTTGACCCGGAAAATAATAGCCACATCATCAACAATTCCTATAGATTAGGATATTTGTTTTATTTTCTAAGGGCAGTGTAATTGTAATGAATATTTTCAAGGCATGTAATAGACAACCTTCGAAATCTCAATTAGTTTTGGTAGTTAGGATTAGATTTACAACAGTTCCAAACTGATTTTTCTTGTATTTAATGTAATTTTCAAGGGAAAAGGAAAGGTCGGAGTTTTGAGACCTTCAAATAATTATTTTGTACTCAAAGATTTAAATAATGAGATAAGTAAGCAAGTTTCTAGCATTTTATTGTTTATGTTGAAATGTATTCAAGTTTACATTATGTGATTTCTATCTATGAATAAAACAAATTTATGAGCGGTGTTTATTTTTATACATATGTAAGAGTTAAAGCCTTAATTGGGCTCCTTTGTTTTAACCTTCTTTCTATATCTCTTCTGAGGTTGGAAATAATATTTTATGTATAAAACAACATGCTCAGTTTGGACTTCTTCTTTCTACTTTCTTCTAAGTCGCTTCATTCAACATCAACAAATGGTAGCATTGTGAAGCATTCATCATATTTGACATTTAAGGGTTTGATCATAAATACTTGAGGGTTAATAAAATAAGAACATATATATTCATAGCACTTAATCATATAAATGTCTTAAGCATTGTGATTCATAACACATTTAAAGTTGTCTTTTAGATACAACACTGATTTAGCCTCCTTGTAGAAGAACTTGTTGAAATCTTTGAGAGGTTGGGGGGGGGGGGTGTGAATACGTATTCCTTTCAATTAGAGCATTATTTAATCTTCAATTATTATCGGTGTTTATACAATGATAGAAACAAACAAGAAGGAACACAAATGCACATTTTTTTTAAGGTGGAAACCCACTCCAGGACAAAAACCACCTAATGCTTTTATAATAATTCTTTAATATTCAACTCCAATTGAAAATAAAGCTCCAACTTCCTAGAATCTAGAAAAGCATTCTTCTCCAGCTCCCACTGGATGGATGCTCCAACACCCGAGATTCTTCAATAGTCAACTGAACGGATGCCCCAACACCCAATGAGCTACAACTCACCCTAGTACCACCCTACCACCCTATAGAAGAATAAAAGAAGAATGGACTCCCATACCAGGGAAAATGGTCCACTTTACAATGATATAGAATGATGTAGAAGAAGAATATATACTAGACCATAACCCCAAATTTGATACAACCACCTAATGATGATCCTAGAGCTCCCAACACTGCCTCTTCAACCCTTGGCAGATAGACACTAGTACAATTTGTACAATAATGTATTTACAATGACTAAGTACAATGATACCTTTACAATGATTGTATGCAGTGATGCCCACTTGAAGACTTCATATGATGAACTTCTTGCTGCTGTTATGCACCTTAGTTGCTGCTCTTGTCATGCTAGCATCTGCTGCACCTTGCTTTGCTTTTCTTCCATAGAAATTCTTGTCCTTTGCAACCCTTGACAACACATGATCTAGCTTTTTCTTGCCTTCTAGGAGATCGATATTGAATCTGGTGTATCTCTGTGGTTTCAGATCGTCAATATTTGATTTTAGGTCCTGTAGTATTCCTCTGAGTTATATTTCCAATGCCACAGGTCTGATCCAATTTGGATTCTTGAAGAGAGAGTTATACCCAAACTCTCACAATTCCCTAATTATGGACTGTTTCAGAAGAGCACAATTGTACGACATGCCACGTGTAATTTTTTGTTCATTTGTTTCTAAAATTGATAGAGCGAAAATTAAAGACTGTGTGACATCCATCACTTTTTACAGAATTCCAATCTGATACTCAAAGAGAGAGTTATGACGAATTTACCAAGGTCACTTCTTTGAGATGAATTTCAGGAGCCTGCAAAAACCCTGAATTACACAGATCATATCTCCAAAATTATTGCGCACCTTGATCTGAAATTTCTACTACTGCTTCCTCAAGATTTCGGCTTCCCCTCATAAAAATTTCAGCTTCTGAACCTTCATAGAAAAAAATTTAGAGCGAAAATTCCAAGATGACCTGTTTCAGATGGGCGAATCCCTAGCATAAGGAGGAAATGAAGATCACAATTTATATGAATGCTTAAGTTGAGAGGGGCTTCAACAAGTGACCGTGGGAGGGATTTTAGGTGCATAAAAAATATTAATTATGAATTTTCAATGACCCATGCCCCAACCCCATGGGGTTTTAGCCCACTAACTGGGGGTACAAACTTCAAACATGAATATTTATCAAACTGTGAAGAATTACATGGCGTGCCATATATCAATGGAAACATCTCAACAAGTAGAAACCATCAAAAGAATTATTGACCCAGAATATATTAATTTGGTAAGTTAAAAATCCCATGCAATATTGGGTTAGCCCCTGGTGCTGCTTGGGTTGACATCAATGACAACCACTGATCAACAATCTCCCCCTTTGGCATTGATGGCAACACAAGTACTCCCCATGTGATCATGACACCTCTTCCTACAACATTCTCTCCCCCTTTGAGATCAATGGCAAAGGGTAACTCCCCGTGAAACACAACCATCCTGCGGACCTGTACACACTTCCACTCCCACTGACACACAATCGTCCTGCAGACCTATACACACTTCCACTCCCGCTTTATATTCTTGAAAAAGGAAAATCTAATGAGAACTTGGGAGAATCCCAAGCTTTTGACGAAGATATTCAAATGCTTCATGAGGTAAAGGTTTAGTGAAGATATCAACAATTTGTTCTTTTGTACAAACATACTCAAGTTTGATATTGTTTTTAGTGACTTGTTCTCTAACAAAATGATATTTGATTGGAATGTGTTTTGTTTTTGAATGCATGACAGGATTCTTGGAGATGCTGATGGCACTAGTGTTGTCACAGAATATGTGAATAGGCTTACTAAATTGTACTTGAAGATCTTGCAAAGTTTGTTTCATCCAAAGGACTTGAGTACAACATGATGATGCTGCAATGTATTCTGCTTCCGCTGTAGATAACGAGATTGAAGTTTGCTTTTTGCTCAACCATGATACGAGACAACCACCTAGATAGAATGTTGCTCCACTATTTCTCTTATGATCATCAACGCTTCCTGCCCAATCTACATCTGTAAAGGCTTGAATAATGAGATTGTTACCCTTGGGATACCACAAGCCATATTCTTCTGTGCCCTATAGATATCGAAGAATTATTTTGACGACAATAATATGTGATTCTTTTGGTGTTGCTTGGAATCTTGCTACTTTTCCAACTGCTTGCATAACATCTGGTCGAGAGGTTGTTACATATAGAAGACTACCAATCATAGATCTATACATCTTCTGATCCACATCCTTAGATGAGTCATCTATGCTCAATTTGTAACCTGTTACCATTGGAGTAAGGATGGGTTTGCAATCTTCCATTTTGAATTTCTTGAGCATTTCCTTGATGTACTTGGCTTGACATATAAATATTCCTTCCTCTTGCTGAGATATTTGAAGCCCTAAGAAGTGTGTTAGCACACCAAGTAAAGACATCTCAAAATCACTTTACACCTTTGTAGAAAATTTCTTACATAGTCGATCATCATTGCTACCAAATATTATATCATCCACATATACCTCAACAATTGTTAAATTATCTTTATCTATTTGTACATAAATATTTCTATCAACAATACCTTTCTTGAACCCTTGTTGACATAGATATCCATCAAGATGAGCATACCATGCTCTGGGAGCCTGCTTGAGGCCATATAGAGCCTTCTTTAACCTGCAAACATAGTCTTATTTTTGTGATAGTAAAAAACCTTTAGGTTTTTCGATGTAAACTTCTTCTTCTAATTCTCCATTCAGAAATGCTGACTTAACATCCATTTGGTAGACTTTGATTTTTCTTGAACATGCATAGCAAGAAACATTTGGATGGCTTCCATTATGGCAACTAGTGCAAATGTTTCGTCGAAATCAATTCCTTCCACTTGTGCATAGCCTTTGCAAACCAATCTTGCTTTGTTTCTGGTAACCTGCCCATCTTCATTCAATTTGTTCCTGAACACCCATTTAGTGCCAATGAAATTTTTATCTTTTGGTCATGGAACTAATTCCCAAGTGTTATTCTTCTCAATTTGATCCAATTATTCATCCATAGTTGCTACCCAATGTTCATTTTGGCTGGCTTCCTCAAAACTACTAGGCTCAAAGGTTGCTAGAAAAGCAACGTGAGCTTGTTGTGATGAACAAAGCTGCCGACCTTCATTTATGTCACCAATGATTTGAGTTGATGGATGGTTCTTTTGAATCCACTATTTTGTTCTCCTTGGAGGAGCTTCTTGTTGTTGTTCTGGTATATCTTGATGATCATTGTTTAATTCTTCCTCGTTGATAGTTGCTTCTTGTTCTACAATTTTATCTATCTTTGTCAGCCTCTGTCTCAAGTTTCAAAGATTCTAGATCCTCATCATTACTCGCTAGAACACCATCTTCATCAAATGTAACATTTATGCTCTCCACTATCTGTTTTTGTCTTAGATTATAGCATTTATAGGCCTTTCTTTTTCGTGAGTAACCAACAAATATACCTTCATCAACACGTGATTCAAACTTACCCAAATTTTGATCTTCTCTTTTGATATAACATTTTCTTCCGAAGATTCTGAAATATTTTACATTAGCTAGTTTTCCTTTCCATAATTCATATGGAGTCTTGTTGCAATTATTTCTGAGAAGATTTCAGTTGATAATGAAGACTGTCGTATCAATTGCTTGAACCTAGAATTTTTCATCCAATTTTGAGTCCTTCAACATTGTTCTACCCATTTCCTGTATAGTTCTATTTTTTCTTTCAGCAACCCCATTTTGCAGAGGTGTTCGTGATGTTGAAAATTTCCTTTTTATTCCATTTTCGTCACAGTATTTCTGAAATAATTTGGAAGTGAATTCTCCACGATTACCTGATCTTAAACACTTTATTTTCAAATCAGTTTCATTTTCAACCAACTCCTTGTAGATCTTAAAGCACTCAAATGCTTCAGATTTTTTCTTTAGGAAAATGACGGTTGTCATCCTGGTATAATCATCTATCATTAACATGAAATATAATTCTCTGTCTAAGCCTTTTGTTCTCACAGGACCACATAGATCAGTATGTATCAATTCCAATGGATGTGATGAAAAGTGTTCTTTTGTTTTAAATTGGACTTTTGTCTGCTTGCCATGCCAACATGCCTCACATATAAGGTTTTGAGATTTTCGGAATTTCTCGTACTGCTTCCTTTTTTCTTATCCTGACAAGATTGCCAAAGTTTATGTGACCCATTTGTTTGTGCCATAACCAACTTTCATCTTCTTTAGCTAGTAGACATGCTTTAGTTGCTTCATCCAGAACATATATGTCGTTTGGAGCTTGACTTGCTGTAGCCACAATTTTACCACACCTGCCTTTCCTGATTTCACATTTTGTGGAGTTGAATAGCATTGTGTGTCCTTGATCACACATTTGTCCAACACTGAGCAGATTGTGATTCATGTTTTCGACCAATAGAACATTCTTGGCTATAACATATTTGCTTCCGAGAGTGACGGTCCCTAATCCTATAACATTTGAAGATCCATCATTTCCAAAGGATATGGTTCCATCCTTCTTCTCTTTCAGAGATACAAATTTCCTTCTATCTCTATTCATATGCGTTGAGCAACCGCAGTCAACA